>JAXGGS010384496.1:0-12638 GCA_035585475.1 Armandia brevis
CCTCAATTTCTTTGTCTACTGTTTTTCGGGCACCATGTTCAGGAAGGCCTTTTTTCTCGTCATGCCCTGCAGAAACAGTTCAAACATGCAGGATGACATGCAAAGCAGTGTTGCGTCGATTAGGCGTTAGAATGACCTGACCAAGTAAGATTAAACTGGAAAGATGTCATGTTCACCTAATTATATATAGTTAATAATACAAGTGAATCTAGTTTGGCAAGTCTGACCATTGGCTGTATATTTTGTTTACATTAATTGAGCATATATTGATAAAACATAATACATACATTGTTATCTATCAGAAGAAACTAATAATTATAATACAATAATTAATTGTATCATATTGTTTGATAACCTAATATTAAGTATGTTACTGTTGTATTGTATGTTTAATGTTATTCATATTATTGTATTGTTTGCCCCAACTGATAGTAATGCTGTGTGTATCAATTTATTTCAAGACCAAATGAATAAAGAGAAAATATTTGATGTAGCCAATAACTTTGTTTGAAAATATCTACCTAATATAAATTGAGGAAATAGTATCTGTAGAAGGTGATAATGTAGCCTGTCATATAACGCTTGTCGTTGTTGGCAGGCTGAAGGAGGGGATTAAAAAAGCACATTAAAACTATTTCCGGGGTATTTGTTTACAAAATATTCCAAGACCTCAGATATTATTTTTATTTGAATATCACTGACGAAATAAAATGCGTATTTATTCAAATAGAGAGCCACGATGGATGTGTGTATTCACCAATGTGACAAGGGCAGGTATTGTACAGTATCCTCTGGTAGATAAACAATGGACTAAAATATGGTATGCCAAGCCTGAGAATTAATGATTTGATTAAGTCTATGTTGTCTCACAGGGATAGATTTTACAACGGTACTAATACACTCTTTTATAATGGTGCTAATCAATTTTCCGATAGTGTTCCAAATGAACCGTTCCCTTCATAATATTATCGATGATTTGATTGGCTGATAGATTAACAAGGAGACTCCGCTGCGAGATCCATGGCCGCGTCTGGCGGTCAATCAGGTGTCATTGAATTTATTTACAACAACAACTGATGACGTAATTGAGGCAATGCGGCATGACCTGGTATACCCGGGGGCCTTGAGTAACTGGGCAATCTACGTCATAGCTCATTACCTTACAATAGGCCATGCTTTCTTAGCAGGAAATACGACAGGCTAAAATACCTCATGAGTATTCCCGTGTTTTCCCACATGAAGATCACCCTTTGTTAAAGCTGTGCTTCTAAAATAACATGTGTACGCCGGAATTAGAGAGGAACTGTCTGTTGGACCTAACTGCTCTTCCATATTTTTTAGCCAGAAATTCATTCTAACAGGAGAATAAACGCATCTAGTAATTTGCGCTGCAGAATAGTAAGTTTTGACCCCTCAAGGCAAAGTACTTTTTGCACATTACTCACCAGGTGTTACTGGTGGCGTCATCCCTCCCTCCCTCTGTATTGATGATATCCTCCGGTCATGGGTAATATATGGAGAAAATTTGTAAAAAAAAGTAAAGAACAAGTTTTATTGCCAATTGTCAACTGCTTTATAAAACGAATGAAGGGCGAATTTGAGATAAACTTAGCTATTGTAAAACGATCACTTTATAACTTTTACACATGGTGTCATTTTGTCGAATAATCAGTCACCCAAAATAAGTAGTTGTTTTCGAAATGTGGGATTAGTAAGGATAAGACCACGTGCTTCTTGTACTACTAATGCTGCCTCTACTGCACCAAGGCCTTGATATTTCATTATGTAAGCGACCACCAGGGCGGCGCTTCTGTTAATTCCCACCAGACAGTGTATAAACACTTTCCCCCCGCTCAATCTAGCATCTTCAACTGCACTATAAACGTCATCGAGATGCTGCATGACGTCATATCCTAGTCGGTCCTCGGCTTGAAATCCTGAATACGTCATTTCAGCGGGATATGACGATTTGAAAGTCGCACAGTCACTTTCAGCCATGTTGATTACATGGGTAATACCGATTTCCTGTAATAATGCCACGTTTTTGGCTTCCTCGCACCCACCGAGATAAAGGTGATCTAAGATTTTGGACGCACCACGTGGACGGGTTTGTACCTTTTCTACTCCGGAGCGGAGAACGGAATCAAAGTGTGACATCTCCGCCTCTAAGTCTCGCGGTGTCATGGCGACCCAGACACACACGAGCTGCAAAAACAAGAAAATGCATCATTATATGCTTTTAATATGTTTATATATTAATAAGCATCAGGCTGCGTAAAATTAATGATTAGTTTCTCAAGCTTATTTTGCTTGAGAAGGGGGTGGGTTTTTTTGGCAGGGACAGTGTGGCAGTTGTTTTTTTTCGGAAATGAATCAGGGGGTGCGGCGGTTCCTTTTTTTTTATCTTTTCGACAAGTAGGGCGCTGGGCCTTTTTATACAATTTTACGGCGTTTTTTGCTCGAAATTGGGACTGCGGCAGTTTTTTTAATTCTGAAAAAGAGGGCATGCCAACCATCGCGACTGGGTGTAAGAGAGAGGCCCAATTATACTATAGAGGCAATATGTCACGAATAAGCACACACATATCGGGAAGCTTAACCAAGCCAACTTCCCTTCGTTTATAACACGTGTACAACACATACATGTGGACATGTTACCTAGATACTTCCTTAATAATGTCTCAATCCAGACATGCCTGACAGATATAGTAGCTTACTTAACAAAATGAAACTGACTATAATGAGCGTAGTTCAATCTATTAAATATAGCCTACTCATATTATAATCACAATGAAACGTTGCCAGGACCGTATTTATATATATATATATATATATATTCCGTGTGTACATTGTTACATACCGCCAGTAGACATCCACAGGTCACATGAAACAAGGCTCCCATCTTCCAAGGCATTCTGTCCTTTCTGTCCACGTTCTCCTCCATGTGCAATGATTAGTCACACTCAGGTGGGGCACTTGTGATTAACTGTAACAAGTTACTATATAATTACATGTATATGTATATACAGTACTTAGGGAATGGCGCGCCGAGACGTAGAGTATAGAGTATTCACTGTGATATCGCTGTGTGTCTTGTGATAGCTATAGCGGCGAACTATATTCCCGGGCCTCGGTTACACTCTATCAACAATGATAACACGCGCTGTACATCCGGGTTCTGTATCTGCTGGTGGTGTAACAGGGCAATTCTAACACATCGCGTGACGTTCTCTTTCCCCATCGTTTAAATGTCTTGCTGTGTTACCGAGGGAAAATACATCGGGTAGACACCTGATCCCGGGGGAGGCACTCCTGGCCTGTGTCACGCGCTATTGCTTTTATTGTTATTATATGGATTTATTACCAACTGTTAATGGTGATGTACAATTTCCAGTATTATTTAATAAAGTAGATGATATAATATGAATATACTGGCAGTAGTTGGTATAGGTACAAGTTAATGTACCCTGGATTCGTAATTATAAGAACATAGGTGGTATTGGTAGAGTTAATTATAAGCTAGGTACTGATTAATAGAATGACGTGGTGTAGCTTAATAAATATAGATAAATAGTTGAGATAATTAAGTTTTGCTTCCACCTAATACTTTTGTATTCGACGTTGACCCGCTCGTAATGTCGGCAACACGGGTCTTCAACGATTTCTTCTTCTGGAAATTCTAACTGGCGGGGAAAAGAAGAAATACCGCAGAACAACGCGCGATATATTATTGTCCTACACCGGTACTACTTGTGGCAAAAATCGCAGTAGTATGGGTTTTATTTGTAATAGCTTACACTCTACTGGACAAAACTTATGCGAAAAACTACGCCATTACATGTATATGTTTATGTTTATGTATTTGTGAATCTCGTGCCATATCGATATCAAGGATGTGGTTGCGACACAGAATACGCCCTAATGTTACAGCATTCAGACACGGCTTGCATTCATCATTCAAATGTGTAAAGATGTTCAAATCACAGCTGCCTTCACTCGCTCACTTGCTTCTGATTGGTTTTGTCTGTTTTTGCTTTGCCCCGTGTCACACCCTCAGCAGGGACAATGTCACGAGGCCACACCACGTGGTCAAATCATTCTCGTGGGCAATGAGAAGTCCTGGATACAGACGACCCGACATATCGGTAAGTTCAATAGGTAATTAACTCCTAGATAAACGGGGGCCAGCTTAGCGGGTAGGGTTAGAAAAATCACCCCCTGAGATGCTTATCTCTCCTGATTTCAGGAATTTCTACAAACCTATGGTTATCTTGATGCTGCCCCATGGCATACCTCTGTTACGAGAAGGAAAGCATTACGGTATACATTCATTCTAAACATCGAATATTCGGTCTCGGATTATACGTGCACTAAAGTAGTAATATTTACCGCAATATGTTTCTTGATTATGACAACCACGAAAGTAGTGAATATTTCTTTACAGCCGTTTCCAGCAAGCTTACAATCTGAATATCACAGGAGCCATCGATCCGGCGACCCGAAGGAAACTGGGATCATCCCGATGCACGATTTCAGATGCCGACCAAAATCGAGGTGAGATTAAGGATGGAATATGTGAATGGCATGCGTTTGTCTGCAAACTTATGTATATAGGAAAATTGAGAGGATCCTTTAATCTTATAAGTGTATGACTATTTTTAATAGGCCAAACATGGTTGAATAAAAACTTGTCGTGGAGGATTGGTAAATTGTACAACAGACTGGATTTGAAGGCTCAAGAGTAAGATTAAGTACCTTTGTTTACTTCACTTGAAAAGTACAGATTGTTCTAAATTATTAGTGCAACATTTATAAATGTGTTTTGCAGGAATGCGTTTCATCGGGCGTTTAATCTCTGGGAAAATGTCAGCAGTTTGAGTTTTGTCAGGGCGTCGGCACAAGGAGCGGATGTGGATGTCAAGATTGTTTTTGTATCAAAGTCAAATTCATCCAGTAATTAATGAATGTTGCATATAATTTCAATACATTTATTCGATTGAACGATACATGCACTGACATACCATTATTGACTTCCCTGATAACAAATTCATTCTAAATCAGGAGACATCATACATTACCCTGTGGAGAAAGGTCTGATACAGCTGGATGAGAACGAATTATGGACGCTGAACTCCTATGAAGGAACCAATCTGATCATGGCTGCTGCCCACGTGATTGGTCACGTGCTAGGGCTGAGTCACAGTGCTGTCCCAGGCGCAGCCATGTCTCCTTATTACCAAGGCTACGATCCTGAGTTCCAGCTCTCCCAAAGCGACATTAAGCAAATACAGGAGCTATATGGTTGGTTTCCGGAAACATTTTAAATTATATCTATATGTTTATTGATCGTGGGCATATACACGTCGTCATATAGTATATTTTCCGATGCTAAACATACATGAGAAAGAATGTATGAAGACGGTATCTTAAAGCTATAATATTGTTTACTGTATTTATGTTTGTAAGGTTCTGGACAGGAGCAGCAAAACACCGAACCTGAAAAGTCCAAAGAGGGAGACGAAAATTCTGTTGAAGAAACAAGACCCGGGAATCCCCCGCCTGATATCTGCCGAACTAAATTGGATGCTGCTTTTCAAGGCACAATATATAAATTAATATAATCCATCAAATACAAAGTCCACAACCGATGGTTGCAATTGCAAGATCACGTGTTTCTATGTTCTCTATTTCAGGACCGGCTGGCAGAGTGTTCTTGCTCCGGGGTAAATGGTTGTGGCGAGTAAACCCAGTTGGAGTAGACCCGGGGTTCCCTAAACTGGCGAAATACTACTATGGTAACTTACCATCCTATGTGGGAGCGGCAGCTCACTCCTCGCGAACCGGGTTCACATACTTCTTCAAAGGTGAAACATGTTGTTTATCACCTGATATATATATTATGGTTTAGTCGGTTTTTAACCAGGGTTTATAGTATTACAATATGAATTATATGATATACAATGAATTCATGATCAATCACACTACATATAGCCGCGTTCATGATTAAAAAATTAAGTTGGATTGTATTAATTCCACGAACGCAACTCTATATGTTTATTACCATGTTTTATTGGAACAGCGCACCGCAAATTCTGTCATAATGATGAAGAATTCTAGGACTTCCTCACTGATACCAAACCATATTCCATAAACTATAGTGCTGCACGACTTGTACATTAATAGTAATTGTACAATCACTATACTTACAGGTAGAGTTGTGCTGAAGTACAGAGGATACAACCTGATCGAGAGAAAGCGCATGCGTGCACACTATCCCAGAACACCACAGGCGGCGTTCATGGGGAGGCAAGGTGACATTGTGCTCCTCAAGGTAACACCACAGTGGGTTATATATATTATTGTTTCGCAGGCTTAAACGTACCCAGCTCAGGAATGGACCAAATTATCATCTAAAAGTAAAATGCATAGCAGTAACGGTCTCTCCAATTTAGGTAGCGGCAGAAAATAATCCGCCTGCCACCTAAAAAAAATAAGCAAAAATTACACATGTATACAAATATAGTATCTGCAAGTTGTCTTCTCTGATACATAGAAAAATGAATACTGGATGTTTGATGAGAATGAGATGGAGCTTGTTAACCCTCTCGGACAGGCTATTACTGAGGGTTTCCCAGGATTGACCGCGAACACGGAGGCTGCTGTCAGGATGGCAGATGGACTTCTTTATCTGTTCAAAGGTTACAAGTAAGCACAACTACCGATACTCCCAAACCGAACACCGATTTAACTAACCCGAAATTAAATAGTCTAAAATAAACGTTTGATCAATTTGGAGGCATACCGTGAGTCTATTCAATACTTTTGATTCAATCGTATTTATTTATTCAGGTACAGCAGGTATGATGAGGAATCAGGAATGCTTACACACATCTCAGAAAGCTTTATTGGAAGAATCTGCCCAACACAGTAGTATGTCGTGAACTTGTCACAGGATTGGCGTAATTGACGTTTTATTGAAATAATCAATTCAGAATTTTGGGTATGGTAGTAATTTTGGTGTGAAGTGTCCATCAGCCTACATATCAAGCATTCGGTATATGTTTCTGTATACACCCATTTATAGGCATGCACCGTATACATATTCATTTAATCTGAAGGAGTAATTTTAATAACAGGACTTCACTTCAGATATCTCGATTGTACGCCGTTTACCTAATAAAACGTCAGTCTTGACGGTAGCCAGACAAATTTTGTTTGTTTATCTGAAAGCATTGAATCTCATTACGTACCTAATTATGTTGCATAATTAAGTAAAGTTTCTTCTTCGGAACAAATCCGTGCTTGTTCCGCAAAAAACGACTTCAGAACTATGTAGAGACATAAAGTAAAGTGTATCAGCGGAGGTGTCAACTGAGCAGTTCTCCGCAGCGCAGAGGAAAGGTCACGACAGGTCACTGATTATAATCGGTCACACTTTGGTGACCAGTAGATTCGACCTGCATATCTTATATTTATCTTATTATCAAAAACCAAATAAATTAAATTTTCGCACCTGGCTTTGACCGAAACATTCGACGGTGTTCCAGAATAAACTTATACGTCGCCCTTATGTCGTATGTATCTATAGTGTTATTGATGTTATGACAATTGGTTATATATGAGACTATGAGACATACTATCTAGCGGCTATCATTAAATAGTCAAGCTGAAATGAAGTAGCTTGTTTGTTAGAGCGAATGTCAACTATAACCGAGTCGAACCAACTACTAGTTACCACATCAAATAAAACGGCAGAGTAATCGTGCTTGCGCGTGCTCTGTATTTGCGGAAAAAGAGCAACCCTGTTAAATGAGCTTTAATCTATGAATGCACACCCTAGCTCGGCTACAATGGACATAATGGACGTGCTTACGCTCAGTTATGTGAACACTTATTTTCGCGCGCTTTCCTGTTTCCGGTTGACGAGCTGCTCAGCGCATGCGCGTTAGCTGCGGTGGTTATAACGACGCTGCATGGTTATATGCACACAGACTGTAAATCCTGCTACACAGGGTCAGGGTTTGATAATATAAGGCGCATATTGTGAGAATACCGAGGCAAACCTCCACGTTGTCGGCCTAAATCATGCTGAGAGTGTGATTTAAAGCATCGTGATCACAACAAACAGGACATGAAGAGATGATTTGAAAGGTATGTGCACGTATGATGGTAGTTTGAAAGAAGCTGTAGTACATGTATATAACACTTCCTCTATGTAGGTGTGTAAAGCATAGTCATAAAGTCGACGTGAGTCCTAGGTGTGAATCACAGTATTCATAGTTATATCGTAGGAATTATATATATATAAGCTAGCCATATTTTTTTCTCACATTATTGTGATCGATAGATTAAGAAATTATGTATATATTTAAGTGCTACCCTTGACACATATAATTACTTTTCTATGATTAACACACATGGCAATAATAAAACGATCAGTATGCTGTTTTATTCCATGTTTGAGTAGTTTTACCATATACAGGGCCGGGGACATTGGACTACTGGAAGTTTTTAACATTGTGACAAATTAAATACTCACGTCGTACTTATTGTATTTTCCAGTCTAGCCGAATGTGTTTACTTGAGTGCCCTGAGAATGCTGTGATTATTCGTGTGTATTACAGCACCCAAACCGAGTCTGAATATTTACAGCCACCATGTCTCTGTTATCTGACGAGCACAGGAGGAACCTGGTGAAAAGCAAGCCCGCTTTCTGTCAGCAGTTACACGAGGACCTGCTGCTGCCCTTGCTGGATCTCCTGCTCAAGTATAAGGTACAAACATAACTTTGATACATGAATATAATCATGCCAATCTCATATTACCCCTCTTTAAAATTCTGACCATAGTTAAAGCGCTACAGAAATTGTAATGCATATCAATTAATGATGATTATTGCAACACAACTTTGAACATCTTTCCAACATACATGAGCTTTTTAATGAATGTCGATTAATGAAGATGATAATAACTAACGTGATAATATTACAAGGTCCTGTCACCCATTTCGCTGGACAGCATCACATCACAGAAACTACAGTATGAGAAGGCAAGCTACCTGGTAGATCTTATATCCAGGGGCTCCCAAGAGAAGTTCAACGACTTCTGTAAAGCTTTGGAGGAGGAGGACATCGGATTAGGGATATTTGCAGACAGCTTTCGGACGGGGACGAAAATCCACGCGAAGCCAGTTAAACCTGTAGAGACGCCATTAACTGGTATGTAATAAATGATAGATTTGGTAATTAATTTAAAGGGTGAATCATGTATATTTATAACACGGGTCACAGGGATATGAACAAAATGATGTGTTTATAATTGATAAATACAATAATTCAATTCATATATTCAAGGTAAATCTTGTATGTTTGTAACACGGGAGCACAGAGACTTAATTCATATAATTTATGTATAATTTGATTTTGATATTCCAGGTAAATCCTGCATGTTTGTAACACGGGAGCACAGAGACTTGTTACTAAGGTGGAAGCCGGATATCTGTACTCAGATGGACGGGATGAAGATGAGCAGACTGATGACGTACCTGGCGAGTGAGGGAGCTCTCACCCAGATGGACAGAGACGCCGTGATCGCCAACAGGAGTGACTACACCCAGGCCAGCGTCCTCCTAGATTATATACTGAAAGGAACCGAGCACTACTATGATGTGCTGCTGGCTGGGGTGCGAAGTCTAGGCGATAAACCCCTGACAATTATATGTGAGAAAATAGAACAAGGAGAGCATCCAATACGTCAATATCGACAACTGCAAGGTAAAAATAAACACTCGCGTAGCTTATTATTTTAAGATTAAATAGACACTCAGATGTGATGACCACTAGTTGAATGCCTCCTCTTATTCAATATCACGATAATGTCAGTCATTCCACAAATGTTATAATCATCGTACAACGACAGTAAGTGGCACCCATTGTGTTGAGGTCAAGCATGCGTATGTATAACATGCAGCTAAAATCTGCTGATGAGTAAAATGATACTGATGATGATAATCTGAGTGTTGTTCGCAGCTCAGGGGACAATGATGACACAGGATCACCTTGATATAATCCGGAAATTAAAGCCGCAGATCTGTGAGAAGATCCCCAAACACAAGCTTCAGCAGCTGATCCTGGTGCTGCAGGCTGCCGGGGTGCTATCCGCCATGGAGGCGCGGTTTATACAGCAGGAAAACAAGACAAGGTATGTACCACGTCCACATGGAACGCTGGAGGTTCATCATTAACCACGTTTTTTATTGAAGGTTTTTCTACAACTGCTTATTGTTATATGGCACATGGGTGCCATGGCACTTACATATAGATATCTGTGCATCGATGCATAATTAAATACTTATGATGTACATGCCATTGATATAACTAGTATGCATATTACGCAAGGCTCCCGACATCAATAATAACAGTATTGAAACTTATATATCGCTCAGATGCCGTGACGGTTACGTTAGACCTAAAGGAGAAACAGGGGCATTAAAGGCAATTTTGTAAATTAGTGTGTTTTAAGGTGTTGCCAAAATGTCCAGAGTACTAGCTGTCGAGTTTACAAAACTGTTATACCTGACACCTGTACAGAATCCAAACTAAACATGGCACTGAATTATCGCCGGTGTGACTTATATACTTGACTATTCCGAGGGATTTATATATCTCTGCAGGTATGCGCAGGTGGGTGATGTGCTGGACAGTCTCAGCAAGGGACCGAACAGGAACTTCAAGAAGTTCTGCCAGGCGCTCGAGTCGCCAGATGTGGAGCTGTGTCACCTCGCGGAGGCTCTCAGAAAGAACACAACTCTCGAGGCGCACAAATATCACAAGGAATTCCTGGACAGAGAGGGTATGTAGTGCTAGCAGTTATTTCTGATGAATAGGTAACAATATGTTAAAGTTATTCTAGGCAACATAACACGAGTCAAAGATATTCTACGGAATACTTTATTAATGCACGATCATTGACGAAAGTGTACAACCTGCAAAGTGTTCGGAGGCTTCTTGCTAACAAACAGTAATTTAAATTTCGAATAAGGGTGTTTGAGTTTTGGCGGTTACTTGGGGGAATCTTGTGAAAGAGACAAGATGATCTCTGACAAATTATGTTAATCCACCGGGAGTAACATCTGACCGGTGCGGTGCGGCAACCACACCGTCACAAACACTGGACAATTTAGTACAACATAAACAAAGACGCATACATGTTAAACAATAATCACAAAAATTGACGATAAACTTTATTGTTCAACACAATATACACATATTTTATACAATTTTCGGTGTATAGTTTCATGATTATGTCTTGTCAACATGTTCGATTTTCATTTTATTTTTTATACTTGCAACGTAAGAGAGATCGTTAAGCGTATGAATTAATTCAACCAATAAGGAGACAATTGTTGGCTACAATGACCTTTACTAAGTCTTTTCTCACATGGATGACCTTTATTCCTGTGCATCTTCCAGGCCTTGATTGGAAGATCATGACACGAGAGCACGTGGACACGCTGCTGTACTACCGGAAGGAGTTATCGGAGGGCATCAGCCAATCACAGCTGACCCGCCTGATACCGGCGCTGGAGAAGGGGCGTGTCCTTGTCTGTCTGGAGGCGGAGTTTCTGCAGGAAGAGCACTGCCGGCGGTACGAGCAGATCGGCGAGATGGTGATTAACATCACTAAAGGACCGGATAGGTACTTCTCGCTGTTCTGTGAAGCGCTGCGCGATGTGGGATGCACGCATCTGGCGGAGCTGCTGGTCGCTGGTACCACAGTGGAGACACATTATATAAAACATGTTGCCACGCCCCCAGCTGTACAAGATGCCCCACCGGCGGAGCTTTCAGTAGCAATGGCGGCATCCGCTGATCATTGACTTGATTTTATTCATTTAATCAATGAAATGTCTTTGTGTTTTTAAAACAGACATTCCTTAAATTGTTTTGATTAAGAATAAAGTTATTTTAAAAATGTGAGTGGTTATATATGGCTGTTACTTCCCTCGTGGAACGCAAAGGGTGACGGATAGAAAAGGAGTAAGGGGATAAAGGACACCAACGTACAAATAGACGACCATTGAAGTTATACATATCTGCGTAGTTAAATACAATCACAGTTTATAATTATAGCGTGTCTAACGTAATTAGATATAACATGTATCTGGTTTAACTTACCGCAGCGCATAGATAAACAGCTTGTGCATGTATATCTATTGTTGATGAATGTTTAATGATGTGTACTACAGCAGATGTACGCACTCTTTCATTTATACTGATTACTAGTGCCCCACACAAGATACCTGATACGATGCGCCGCCTTATACTACTACTAATCTGATATATGTAAGTAGTACAATGCGATGAGTTACCGAGCACAGATGCGTTTGACGCGCAGTTACATCGTACATGTACATGGCGCACTCGCTGTAGCTGCGCAGGTCACTGACACCAGCGAGTGTGGAGAGTAGACGTAGTAACTCGCACATCTGCAGCTCGTTCTCTTTGTTGCGGCGATCAGCTGATCTGGTATTTACACTGAGGAGGGTTAACCACGGTACTATGTAACACATCGCCGTGGTACACTGGGTTACACTACGCTGGGTAAACGCAAATCGCTAGCGCACGTGAGCGGCGAAA
>JAXGGS010384829.1:0-12632 GCA_035585475.1 Armandia brevis
AAACATGGATAAGAGGGTCGCAGTTACCTCATAAACATCTCTAAATACTTCTTAGCTCTCTGTGGGGAGACTTTCCATTTGTTTTACAGCGCTAATGCGGACTGCCCGATGATAGGAATGTGGGAGAAATCTACTGGTTTATGTAACATACTGGCTGTTTATCATAATTGTGATGGCTCAGTTGCTGTAGATCGTTCACGTCCCTATCTGAGAGAGCAGCAAGTTGATGTTTCCTGGCGTGACACTTATCCTACCTGATATTATATTTGGCAGGCACGGTTAGTAAAATCTTTCAGATTGAACTCACGACTGAAGTGTACTGTCAAAATTTAATGAAAATATCATGGCTATATTAACTTCATTAGTGTATAGTTTCTATGACGACCGGGTGGTGCTGGCGGCGATGCCTCCGTTTAAAAAGAAATCCAACACCAGACGTCGAGTAAAATAACTTCTCAAGCGTCGAATTTAATCTTTATGAGGGCCATGATAATCTTACCGGATTTATCAGCTTCACGCTGATACCTGTCAGAGGATATCTCCCAGTAATCAGGGTGAAATATTTAAGTGATTGCCACCTGAGGAGCACATGTCAGTCCAGATCATTAATAATAACGTTTAATGTATACCAATACCTTGATGGAAATGTAAATTTGAACCCTGGTATGGTAAAAAATATGCACACATGTTTTCCTTGTTTACGGTTTCTGGTTTAGTTCACATTCACGAGCGCGGCGGCAGCTAAGATTAAAAGTAACACGCTCGCGGCTGCACCGCGGATTTATATTAATACAATTATTGTGTCGGTGTTTGTAAAGATGGCGCTCTCGTGAGAGGATGTTTTGACGGGCTCAGAAAGAACTTCTGTTACCTCGGGGCACAGAAACAATGTGTGCCTAGCTGGTTGAGCGCGAGTAAACATGTTTACAAACGTATACACAGGTCTATATTAGGAGTAGGGGTTTACAAGTGCTTTACATGGCTTCACCGGGTTGAATTTTAAAACACGACTCAACCAAAGAAGTATCCATGTCGTTGTTAATTTCGTTCCTACTCGATTGCTTTAGCCGGGAAACCTCGGGCTCAAGTGAGAAATCACATTTGAGCAAGCTTTTGTGCCGTTCGTCGAGTGGCTTCAAAACGTCTCAGCAGGGCAGAAAAATCAGAGTTTTCTTTCTCACTCCCTTTGTCAACGCCAGGCATGCTCCCTCAAATGATGGGAACATTAGCTTTAACCAACCTTATTTCAAGTAATATTTGGCCTGCGACTTATACAACCATGAATGACAATTCGAGGTCTCGCAACCCACTTATATAGTTTTGTTAGCCTTTTCTAAACCCTGGCAAGTACACAAAACTATTGATGGGTAAGTCGGTGTTTTACCACAGAGGAAATAAGGGTCTCAGGTGGGGGTGCATGTAGCTCGACTATTTTCAACATTGGCTAGACACCTCTCGGTCTTCTGACGTCACAAGGTGCGTGCGAAACTAAAGTCAGGATTCACAACATCCGGGTAATCAGGCAGAGACGTGCGGCTGTGTGAGCCCGGACCTTCAAAGGTCACCTGTCATTCTGCAAGGAAGAGAGAGGGGGTCACTGATAGTGAGGAATGCTTTATACATATTTCAACTTGAAGATCTTTGTATGTGGAGATTTGAGCTTCACGGTTCCACTTAAGGGGGTCTAAAAAAGTCCTCATTTGCTTACACCCATTGCCTTATATTGACGTAATCAATACTTTTCCCCCATACCACTGACCCAGACGACTGGCATGGCTTTTAAGATATTTTGGGGACAGTTAGATCCAGACAGAGGATTTATCATTTGTCACGCACTCTAGCTGTCAGATTTTTCTTCCTGCTGTCTGCAGATTTCAGGGGATTATGGTGATTGCACTAGTTGAGTAATGCTCATGCTAGAGATGGTGTGTTCTGTAACTGCTCATCCGCTTTTGGTTTGGTGACAACAACATATCATGTTATGTAAAACAGATAGGCTAAAACAGGCCGTACTAAAATGCGTGGGTTATTTCCAGATAACATTGTATTGAAAGTAACGATGTTGATAATTATGTTACCTTCATCATGCGAACGATATGTCGGGCAATTGAGAGTCATTATATATATAGATAGTATAAGTACAGGTGCATTTGGGAAATGTTGAAGACTATCTTCCCTATTCAAAACTGAGATATGATACGATATCATAAAATGACTTTCGCTAAACATTTGATGTGAAAACAATCCAATTGTAACTAAAGAGCATTACTACAGAATTGCGTTAGTTATGTATGCAGTCTACACTTTACCTTCTGCCCCGTGTTTTTTCCGAGGCAACGATTTATTTCGATTACAACTTTTTAAACTTCTGACATATTTTATTGCTACAATAAATCATAAAACGAATGACGCCTAGATTAAATTCTAATAAAAGAATCAGCTTACCCAACTAAAGGTGCATAAATCTCGATGAAATTAGCCACAGATATGACATTTATTGAACAGCTTGGGAAATTTGTGTATTAAAATGTCATCGTCTGCCATTAGATCAGCAGCACGTTTCAGTTTCTAGAAATATACGATGACGTTTATCGTTGTCACAGTGACAGTCAAAGTCACTTCAAATGCTTCTACATCATGTGAAATGGTGTTGAATTATTTGACGAGGTTGTTAAATGTGCACGCAGATATTTCTGATCTCGATCCCCCACACGCATGATTGAGATGTTAATGTTTTAACGCGAACAAAACCAGGAAACGACTGCTACATGTGATAAAAAATTACATTCCTTGTGTCATGGCTTATCAACCTTAAATTCCAATCATTGCTAGGATACGGATCGCTGCTATCTGGAGATATGGAAAAGATTGTGGCATATTTGTGAACAGGTTGGCAACTCACCATCGCAGACAACCGCATTCTCTATCATGTATATACACACAGACTGTGCTAACTATAGTGAGATGACAGCTTGGAGAGTATTTGAATAACGCATTTACACATGAAATTCTTCAATTCTGCGCAATGAATATCTCTCGGGAGTCAAATCACAAACTCGCACTTTTACCACCCATGTTGCCGTAGTTGTCTCCCCCACCATTTTTACCACCAATCGCACGCTTGAGTCAGTTATCCATGATGCAAGACGGACCCATTTGTCCATGGCCCGATACTTAACTACTGCATAATCTTAGCTCAACGTTTACAGATCAATAATATTGTGATACTTTCGGCAAATGGCCGGCAACCATTAAACTGGGCAGGGCAGATATAGACAGTTTATCTAATGTAAGGTTTGCAGGCTAGAACGCTGATTGTAGGTACAATCGTCTCGCAAGAGGTTTGAACTAGGTTGATAGATGCACGGTCATGTCTGATCATAAAAAAAGCTCCACTCTAAATAAAGGACAACAGTTACTGATCATGAAAAACTGAGGTCTTGCTATGAATAACGCAGAGATTTCCTGAACGCCAAACACAGGTGATAAATCTTAAATGTCGCCGGGTTAGTTTCAAATTTTCATTTCCGCATGAACCGAGCAGGCTCTGAGGGAAAACACTGCATCCATCTTCTGACGTGTTCATTGGCTGAGAAAATATGCCATTTGTTAACAAAGTTTTCACATGATCATTCAAATTGATAACAGGAATTTGGACGTCTAGCTGCTCAAGATTCTGCCTTTTCAATGCTAGGTGTGATGGAGGATGCTGTATTCTGTTTGATTTACTGCTTTACTGTATAACAAATTCATTGAGTTGCTTTAAGGTTCTTAAGATACAAATATGAATGTGCGTAGAGTGTGAGCGCGGTGTATCTCGTTAATAATATAAATCGTATATTGATTTAATAGCGATAAACACTCGCCAATTTTTAGCCTTAGGGAAAATGGGGACTCTGAGTAAAATATGATCGTGTACATGTTATTGCATCTTTCTCGCTGTCTCTGCTGGCTTGACACGCATCAGACTCTCGTATAATGATGGCAATTCAGCCATCTTACTTGGCCACTGGGTGTCTATCGCTAGCGGATTAGCTTAATCTGTGGACGTTCCTCAGCATGGAGATAATCTCCTGCTAATACGCTAATCCGGTAGTGCTTTGCAGATGCAGAGCGGCATACCTGTGGCTGAGGTGAGCCTGATTTCCATGGCAACTGTATGCCTCGATGTGTTAATCAATGACAAAAGTGGAGATAATCACACTTGATAACTATAATCACACTTTACCTAAAGTTACCTATTTGTTGATATTGACTATAAGAACTGTATGAGCTGACTTTATCCGAGTTAATGAGTGTAAAATCCCAGGTGTGTGACCTGCAAGATTAACACTCTATATGCATCATTTCATTTCTGAGAAATATGACCCAGTGTATAATAGATTTCTATGGCTTCCTTGACGGGGACATATTCATGCAGGAAATAAGGCTTGCTATCGTATCATATTCATATCAGACATGACAATGGAGCGCCATTTCCGTTAGCGTCTCGCCCTTTGTAAGTTCAATAATCTCAATGACATTTTGTTTATAAGCTGTTCGAAATTGATAACATCCATACCTGATACATTAGTTGGCAAAATATCAAAATCCAAAGCTTAAATGAATTTCTCAATTGGAGTTGAATTTATAAAGGTTAAGTTTGATGTGAAAGCGTATTCTAAGAGCGGCAATACTACTATCTTTATGAGCATTCTATAAACGACTACTGCAGACAATAGTGCTGATCGATGGAAGCTTGATCGACTCGGAGATCGTTTGATTCCCCATCACCGAGCAAAGAGAAACACAAGTGAATCATTGATTGGCCAGTAAGGGATGCTCCTTCTATCATGACCTCTAGCTTTGTATCTATATTACCCCAATGTGTCGCGTTAAGAGTCCCCAATCTCCCATCAGTTTCTAATCGGCCCTAAATGAGGGGACAAAAATCCTCCATTAGAGCTTTGAGGAGCCACTTGTGTCCTATCAACACTGAATCCACGCAGGGGACAGCAGCTGCTACAGCTGCGTTTACAATACTATCACTAAGTTCCTTTGCTCGACGTAACCCTTTTTCGCTGCTACCAAATGTCACGCAGCTGCCATTTCTGGCACAGTAGTCAAGTCTCAAGCAGCTGCCAAGTCTCACGCAGCTCTCAAGTCTCAGGTACCTGCCAAGTCTTATAGAACTACCAAGCCTTGTTCAGCAGTCACGTCTCTTGTAGGTAAAAACCACGAGAATGGTGACTGGGGGAGCTATCACCTGGATGTAGATTAATTTCATGGACATGAGAATTGTAATCTCGGTTATAATTGGAGTAATCTGCACCAGCGGATCTACACGTCACTCTTCTCCGCTGCCGGATTTCTCATTCTCCTCACGTTTGTCTCCATGACAACAGAAATTGGGCTGTTACGGCGGGCACCCTCGAGCCGGCTCCATTTTCCCACGGGATTGAGTTTTTATGTCAAAGCTAAACGACTTCGCTTTTTTTCCGCACATTATCACTGTGTTGGTGTCTAGGGGCTGGCCCAGATGTCATGATGACATTAAGGGCCGGGTTTCTAGAGATGCGAATGGGGATGTTTCAGAAAAAGATGCTCATTTGCTCACTTCACCTTTAAAACCTGCTAGGATAAGTTGCGGCTGTCGAAAAAAGTTTCTATTTCGGGAAAATGTTGTATTTGATGCATTCATAGCGATCTAATTCATTGATTCTGTATGTATTATACGAACTGGCTAAGCGTGGCTAGGTAACGCCTGGACTGATTGACATTTATATATTTATATAATCATTATATATGGGTTTTTTATATATAAATATTATATATATTTAATGTGTATTTTATTCATTGATTCTGTGCCACTCAAATTTAAACTTCTGAGAATGTTCCCATCAATCGGGGCCTCGCTCCAGAGAGAAGCATCAATCGCCGATCTTGTAGCGCCCACTCTTCTCCTACTGGAATCCTCCTGCTTCATTACAATCTTCTACGGCTCCTATATGTTATTCATTATAGTAAATGAGTCATTGCTCCACTGTGGTGTAAGAGAAAATACACGAATAAATCAATCTGTTGCTGAAGCTTGTGATAGTACTCTTACCTAGATATCCATCAAGCAGGTATCATATATTGTAATTGTGTTACTATACGGCGACCATCTGTAATAAAGGAGAGGGGAAAAGTCGAGACATGGATAGGTGATTATATCGCTGATGAAATGCCCCCACGTGGTTTTCTCCAGGGACTGTTCCTGCTGAGAGCGAGGAGAACACAGACTGAGCTAAACGTCTCACATAAAAACGGGTTTCCATGGCAACTGGCATTGTTGTACAGAACAGCATGGTCTCCATCCTTTAGCCAGGACAGCCCCAGTAATTGTTTAAAGATCGCTTAGCAGCTCTTCCCGTCATCCACCATCTCACGCCAAGGGGGGGGGGGGAACCAAAACGTCAGGTCCTTACAATTCCAGAGATAATTTATCCGTAGCAGGCAAAAGATAGATAAAAGCCCAAAGATACACTTGAGGAATATTTAAGTCAACCATTTTTTTGCGGAGAACAATCAGACTTGTCCAATTGAAGTCATAACCCTCAGTTCCGAGAACACAACCAAAGTCGCCACAGGAAGAGACGCAGCAGGGGACAATCAGTCAGCCGTGTAACGACAATGAACCCACGTGAATTCGTTTGAAAAAGGCCTCGCGCAACATCCCGCGCTTACTCGTGTTAGACGCCAGAAGAACACGTGTCCTGGAATCTAGCTCCGCTAAGCTGCTGTCAGGTGTCATTGCATTACGATCATGTGACATAAAAGAAATCGCATCTAGGCTATGGCGTATGATTTGTCCCGCTTCCCACGCGAGGGAATTTTACACGTGACTCTTCACATTGGCGCGATATTAAAACGGTCGTCTGCTGTCTCAGTTTATCCGTCTAGATCTAGATTAACCCGTCAATTAAAACATGACAAGCGAATCGTTGACTTCGAATAATTTACTATGATTCATACAGCTTGGTTGAAAAATGCTGTGTTTGTAAAGTGAACTCTTGATATGGGTTGATATTAAGCAACGGGTCTACGACATAAGGGCGACAGACATAAGGGCGACACGACAAAAGGCCGACACGACAAAAGGTCGACACGACGTTTTGGCGCATATGGATGGACGACAATGGGCGACAAAAATAAAAATAAATAAAATCGTGAACAAATGAAATAAAATTTAGAATAACTTGTTTAACATTAAAATGTTTGGAAAATCCTGGAAATTACACTTAAAAGTTAAAATCAACACAGACGGTATTCGACGGGGTAACAGGTTAGGTTGTCATGTTGTGTACATATTTAAAATAATGAGCTATCCGACAGAGATATGAAACCACATCCCCCGGCTCAAAATTTATATATCTATCATGGTGGAGTTTTCTTTTGCCTTTTCGTGACAGAAAGAATTCCAACACATCAGCCATGTTATTCTAAAACCCTTGAAATAAAAATGTGCCGAGATTTGTTGGCCTAAAACAGTTTTCCTTGACCGGCAAAGCTGTCATTATATTGGGATGCCTAAGTTTCGGCGTGATAAGCAAGCTTGGCAATTGACAGCTTCCTGAAACAAAAGATCAATAAGCCCAATTGTCGCGGCGCCCTTAAGTCGCTGCGCCCAAATGTTGTGTCGCCCAAAGTGTACTGTCGGCCTTGTGTCGTTCGCCATTATGTCGTGCACCCTAAGCAACATAAAGTGTCATGTATTTGCATGATGCACGTTTGGCATGTTTATAAGAAGTTCTTTTATTCAGAATGATTTTTGTTTTTGTCATGTTAGTGTGACTCCATGTTTCCGGTAACTATCATTGAATATGTTAGACATGTTCTCTCGAGGTTGAGAGGGTTTTATCTTAGAAAATACCTGATGGAGTATATCGTCATATATGAACTAACCTTTTAGATAATTTTATGTGAACAAGTAATTTATCATATTCAGGATCGATATCGATTCCTCGAATACAAAGCTCTAGGCCCAAAATATACTGATTTAATGTCAATGCATGGTTGGATGATCGTGTATTAAGCAATTATCAATACCTTATTCACGCCAGCATCTATCATATCACAAAGGTGTTTATATATATCACTTGTGTATGGGTGGGTGGGGGTCACGCACAAGTTCTTAATGTCATCTCTAGACAAGCGATGTTCTTTCGGGACATTTGTTTAATTTGACGAGAACCGGTTTGGTGTTCCTTTTAGCGTTCCATATAAGCAGTTGTTTTCAAAAGTTGTAAAAGCAGCTGCTTATGTTAGCACCTAACGAGGTACATGTAAGGGCCGGATTCAGAGTAGCGCGGGTACATGTGTGGTGTCACTTAGGTGCCATCAAGTGTGATTACTCCTAATATCTGATAAACTCGATCGGATTTATAGATTCTGAAATATTCCAGACCTTATCTTATCACGATAACTCATATTGTTGTTTATAAGCCGCATAGGGGTTATTTATTGGAATGGAAAATGCTCTGTATCACATTTAGATGCAAAGATATAGAAAACATTAGGGCTTCGAAATGTCTGACAATTAAACAGAAAATTGTAATTTCTATAAATAAAACACTGGCTGGAAAATTATATATTTACGTTACTGGTGTAAATTACACGTTGTTGACAGTCCCGTACTCTGGGAATGTGTCTATGCTGTAATCATGGTCATGTGACAAACTTATTTTAGTGATTGTATTAAAACATGAATTTCATGGCGAGTGCTGAGAGAAGAGCAGCTCCGGTCAGACAGAGCGTTGTACCAGAGTTACACTTGTCCTCGTCACAGTAACAAACGGTACTTTCTATTCCGTTGTCCGAGATTACGTCCGCACATCCCATCTCAGGTTTGCCCCATGTGAGACACTCGCGATAGACGCTACCAGTAGGGGCATCTGCAATAAATCATAAATCATATTCAGGTCAAAAGCATCAGTTCCATAAAAAAACAATAATCAACAAGTGACATAATTTGGAACCCATATGACGAAGACTGAACTCGGAGGGCCCAAGAATAATAGGGCAGGACGTATCTCTCTCTCGAGAGATGTAACGAGGGAGCCCCTTGTATGCACACAGAAACTATCTCTTATACGCGGTGTACAGATTCATGATGAGACGATTAGGACCACCACAAATCACGGGTCACTCCCAATGCATGGGAATGAACCAATACCAGACGAAAATGATTAATTAACATTACTTCCATAACTGGAATAATATATATATTACTTGCGGTTATTTAAGATTTAATATATTTTGCTTACATTGTACAAAATACCTAAGCACGTCTCGTGTAAAATCTAGATTTGCTTTTCTTTGGTATGTTAATGAAATACAGTGTTTAACAGTCCAGATTGAACATTTATTAGACACAAAATGTTTTTATATGTATTCATAATTATTTAGAAATTGTGGAGTCCATGGATTTCATTCTGCACAAAATTATGTTGTAAAGGACATTTCTAATACGGAGCACGATGGTTTGCACTTGACTTTATTTTTTAATTTGACCTTGACCCTTAACCTTACCCTTTTTCTAGCTTATACTCATTTAAGTCAATGGCGGATAGTTTTGGGACCCCGGATGGTCATTAAAACCATTGAACATCATGTTCAAAGTCATCTGGCATAATTAAGTGAAAGGATGTTGTAAATTATGAAATTATAGGTTTGAAAATACAATTTTGCCCTTTATTTACAATTTTGTAGGTCAAATCCCCATAACTAATGCTAGAGGTTAAATTTTGCTTCATTCCTGGGAACTTATGTGAAAAAGGTTATACTGCACATTTTACAGACAAAGCTTTATTCTAAAGTTGTCAAAACCTACCGCCAGTGCTTTCAGGAACAACAAGGGACTTTTTTCAACAATTTTAGTGCCATGGCAACACATTATTTTGTGGCTAAAATCTGAATGCCTACGAATGTTTATTCGTAGATCCCATTTTTTTTTTTTAAACTGTGCACTGAAAAAATAAACTTTTTTTCAAAGTTAAAGTCTTCAAAGCCATACCTTCAATGCCTTTTGTGACTGTCGTTTTGCCACAGTAGGCACAACCACCTTTAGTATCCGATTCGGGTGCTGAGTACGTGTCTTTGCAGCTGTCAAGGCCATCGCAGTAGTAACATTTAATAGCTACCCCTGCAATACAATAGATAGATGTTGAAGATCATAACTGAAGGTACTTACCCACTGAAATTATCAGAGCGTGCGGTAATGATGTTAACCCCAGACGTGATGCATGTTTACTACTTGTAAATACCATTACTAGCTATATAGTATGACTAATTATTTTGCAAATAAGATAATATAAACTCGGTTAAATGAATGTGGATGTAAGGTTGAATTTTTAGTATACCAAGGAGAAAACCGTTGTAACTGAGTAACTTACCTGGCCTCATATAAGCAGCCATCACCAGGCAGGTAAAGAGGAGAACCAACTTCATGTTCGCAAACTTTAACAAACTTTATAATCAGATATGTGACCGGTGAGAAGCTCAGTAGGAACTGTTAGTGTGTGTCGCCAAACATCCCATATATATACAATTCGGTTTGTCATTGGTTACAGAAAACACAGTAGCCAAATGTAATGATTCATCAGAGGACAGATTTAATGGTGAATTTATATCAGATATCTGTGATTCAATCGATAATTTACATAATAAATAATTAATGTTTTGGCAACAAGTTCCCTCTAGCAACTTCTGGCCTCCCCCGCACAACCCCCATTGAACTAGTTGTATCAAGCACGTAGACATCCACTTCATAAACACCGAATTGCATCGAATTTGAAAGTCATTTTAAAAGTGATTGCAATACATATTTTCCAGTCGTTGTTCTTCAAATGATAGCGCAGATTATAGAAGTCATAGAAGGAAAATATAATTGCAGTTACACTCACTCAGACTGGTTTGAATTTTATATTATATTGATGAGATGGCATACTAACATATATTACGGTAAACCCTTTGAGTATATTTTTAATGTGTGCATGAGATTTCTTCCTAAAAATTTCAATGCTAAGGTAACAACAAACAAATGGAGTCGATCAGAATGAACGGTTTAGGTACTTTGATGTTAACAAGTGACTAATCACATTCAGGATCGACAGCGATTCCTTGAATACAAAGCCTTAGGCCAGAAATATACTGATTTTATGACAATATATGGTTGGATGATCATATTTTACGAGATAATCAGTATAACGGTATAACCTTTATCGATGAATACAATTGTGTAATGCCTGTGTTTGTGTGGGTGGTACATGATTTTAGGACTTAGGATAAAAACAGATGCCCTCTGTTAAAATGCCGAGACAAGTCACGCACGAGTTGTCCACGTAGTCACCAAACATCACGGACCACCCTTATTTCTTAAATTTAATCCAGCCATTTGGGTGCTCATGGTAGCGGTCTTAGTACTGCAAGCTGTTCCAGATATTTGTCTAATCAGCTGCTAACTGACATCTGCTTCAGAGTGGCAGATTACTCTCCTGGTGTTCATGTGTTGATTAAAAGGTGGATGCGACCACTCATGAGAATGAGTTTGGATATTGTGCATTTATTGCAAATGGCGCCCAACAATGAAAACGGGAGAAATATCTGTGCTGGAATTTCCCCACTCAGCTAACCATAGCCAACTTCCATGCTCAGGTATGTCTTGCAACATATATCCAACTTCCATGCTCAGATAAGTAACATATGGTTAACTTACATGCCCAGGTGTGTCTAGTAATAGGGGATAACTTCAGCAGCCAGCTTACCACTATTCTATTATGCCTAGGTACTGATTGATTGAAAATATTTTGAAAACATATTTTACCGTACAATTATAATAGTGGTAATTGGTGGACTGGAGATGATCTAGCCATACAAACCCATCCACCATGCATGGGTTGCCAAGATCAATACGGGATCAGAGTTAACTATAATCATGAGCAGTTTTAGTTGTCATTGTTAATATTAATCTGAGCTACATTTTATGTTTTGCACATATTCGGTTGGTAGTACGGCTTTAGTGCCATATTAAGACAACAGAAGACAGACTCTGTGTTTTAACGGCAAACTTATTACCGGGTCGCGTTTTACAAATTATACAAATATTCATCTCCAGGACATGGCGGGAGTTCTACCCGTCATATCCCGTGAACAACTTTTACACGTCACTTGTTATAATGGCGCGGTACTAAAACTGTTGTCTGATGTCCTAGGTTATCCGTCTGTTAAATAGGTTAACCAAGCATTAGGAATTGTCAAACGGGCCATTGACTTCTAATATTTGACAAAGGTACAGGCTACGTCGACGACCGGGTCGTCGACGTAGAACTTTAGTCTAAACCGACGACCCTGGGTCCTCGACATAGCCAGAGGGTCTATTTCGACGACCCGAGGGGTCGTCGAAATAGACACTCGCACTACGTCGACGACCCTCTAAAGCATGCGCATATGTTAGATAAGAACTTGAATGGTGATCGGCATGGGGTCGACACTTCCCTGGAGGGGGAGGCAGGAGTTGGTGTGCATGTACTAATCTTGGCAGAGGACATGTTATTTGTTCAAATTTACAAATGTATGCGCAGTTAAACCTTCAAACTGCTATAAACTGTAGG
>JAXGGS010384940.1:0-12632 GCA_035585475.1 Armandia brevis
GGGAGGTATGGGAGGAGAGAGGGGGCAGGGGAGAAAGAGACAGAGGGAGGGAGAGGGAGAGACAGGGAGAGACAGGGAGAGGGGGGGGTGGGGTTATGACAGGAGTTTACAAAAACACCCTCAGAGGTTCTCGCACTCCTTGCCCTCTCTCACTCACGTGCGTGCGCTAAATCATCGAGCGGAAGCTCGGGGGAATGTTTTCCACTATATAAAATTTGTGCGCATATTTAATCAGCACACGAGTGTCAGAGTGAGTGATGCGCGTGCGAGGTGCGCGTGCCACAGAACATGCACGGCAGGAAGCGTACCTGGTGACCCCGGTCAGCGCCCGCTATAACACGCCCCATCCTCACCTCATTTCTAGGCCGCCGCCGCTTACACGATAAACATCTGCGTAGTAAATCTCTCACAATAACCACCCATGTTTTATATTAAAGTTCTATATTAATGTATACGTGCGGAGAATAAAGCTTCCTGTACTCAAAAAACATGCAATTCATCCAACTCGATGGTTTATAAATAATGTATTCTTGATTCTTTTACCCTTTCGAGTAGAAGCCGTGGATAATATGGCATCTTTTAGTAAAATATTCGCAAAAACATATAATTTATTACTTGCCTTTACATGTCCATATTCAAACTAAAGCGCTGGTAAATAACACATGTATGTTTCGGGTGCAACACGTTTCATCAGTCTTATACTAAAATAGAAAGCTACATCACATATCTCTGTTTTGTGCCGGTTTTTATACACCACAGTATGTATCTACTATATTAGTTTTATATTAAAGTATGTATTTGTATATGTTTTTTATATTTAAGTGTATATATGTATCGTAGTTGATCGGGTGCGCGTTACATTTACCGTCCTCTTCACCGACATTGCAAGCGAGAATCAGGTCAACTTCACTATGTACCTTACTTACATCACACACTTGTAATAATTCAGCACATGAAGCTATTAATCACAGGGAGGCGAGGTGTTCTATTCCCGCACCGATCCTCCCCGCGTCATATGGGAATATCAATAAAAACCGTGAAATTCGATTTAATCATGGCAGCGATCCACGGTAAAGTGGTGAATTTCCTCTCAGCGAATCGCGCATCTTGATATTTAATGTAATTTGATCGATTGAAAAGGCAGCAAAAACAGCAGACTACCAACGTCATTTAACTGAAAGTTTACAGATGATTCGACCAAAAGGGGAAACATTCGGATTCGCAGAGCTTCTGTTATCGCCAGTCTGCGTGACTTCATCGCTGTGGCTTCCTTTGTCGATTTCCATGGCAACGTATACTATTAATAAATTAACCGCAGCGATCAAAATCTAGAACGAATTTCTATCAATTCTCGGAGCGGGCAGAGGTAGACGACACGACGATCATCCCTTATTATTACCAGTTTTCAGTTTTTTTTCAGTTTTTATTTATCATTAGCTTATACAAGCTAGTAGACTTACATACATAGTACTGAACGTTGCGTAAGTGTGGACCATGATATCGTACCTTAACCGTTCCTAATTATTTATATTTAGGGCTTGCTCACGATTTTCAACGTAAGCAACTGCATAATCTTTGTGTACCTCATGCGCTTTGTTAAAGAAAAGTGCCAGATTGTTTAATTCGCGTGCGTTCTTGCTCTCTAGTAGCTCTACTAGTCTGAAAAGCCCGTCTTTTTCTCTGTCCTCCTCCCTGTCTACAATGTATCGTGCCCGCAGCTCCCTGTATCTCGGGCATTCATACACCACATGCCCCTCGTCCTCTAGCACTCGACACGTCAGACAGATCCTACCCTCCAGCTCTAGATCGTACCACTCCCCCATCTCTATGGTCAGCCAGTGGTTCCTGGTTCTGAGCCTGCTTATGGTGTTGATTCTTTTACGATCAAGATTCTCCAGGTGCCATGAGTGATGTTTGGGTTTGCGCGACTCGGCTAGATGTCTGTACAGCCAGCCCTTTGCGGATGCTCTAGAGGCTTCGCGTAGCTTTTCAAACGTGCCATTTGCTATCGCGTCTTTCGCCGCTTTCATAAAGGTGAGCCTCCTCCCGATATCTTCCGACTCCCAGTATGCTCCGAGTCCGTGTTCCGTCAGCACTGTTTTCACGTGGTTACACCAGGCGTTATCGGGATCTTTCCGCATTTCTTTGTACACGACGTAGCTGAGTCTTGCTGATTTCTGTGTGGGTGTGATCAGTGCTGCCCAGTAGCCCACCATCTGTATGTCGATAAGCGCTCTGATCGGTAGTCTGCCTGTGTCCAGAAGCCACATGTAGCTAGCCGTGGTTTTCTTTAGTCCGAGCGTCCTCTTGAAAAAGCGGTTATAAACTCGCGTTATATCCCCGCACTCATGTACTCCCCACGCCGGGCAACAGTATGTCAAGACCGGCAGGACCAGCACCTCGAAATCCCTTATCTTATCTATTGGTGTTTGGTACACTCTCCTCTGTAGCGCCACCATCGCGTTTACTGCTTTTTGGCCTTTCATCGCGATGTTCTCCTGCGTCCTTCTCCACTCCCCGTTTGCGAAGAATTCTATCCCGAGGTATGTGAAGCTCTTAACTGTCTCAATGGCTTGTCCTCCTATGTTTAGGCCCAAGTCCGCGAAGTGATGGCCGTTCTTAAAGACCATGGCTTTCGTCTTCTTATAGTTTATCCGGAGCCCCCATTCGTCGCAGAAAAGCTTCGCTCTCGTCATCGACCTTCTCAGCCCCTCTAGTGACTCTGACATGACGACACAGTCGTCCGCGTATGCCAGCATTAGCCGCGTCAGCACCCCCCACTTGATCTCGTCACACCCTCCCCCCTCTAATAGCGCTTCCTCCATGTCCGCGAGCAAGCAACCAAACAGAAAAGGTGACAAAGATTCCCCCTGCCTTACTCCGGTCACACACGCAAAACCCTCGCTATAAGTGCCATCGAAATCTCTGACGACTGACTTTACTTCGTCGTACATCGATCTAAGCACTTTGAGAAGCTTGCCCGTTACGCCCGAGTGCCCAAGCTTGAACCAAAGATTCGGCAGTATCAAACTGTCAAAAGCTTTTTCAAAATCGATAAAGCAGGCGTATATTTTCTTCTTTTGCCCCAGCATCTTCTTCACCATCGCGCTAAGCGTAAACACGTGGTCCGTCGTCGAATGCCCGGCCCTGAAACCCGCTTGTCCCTGGAAAAACTTGCCCTCCGCATCCGCCCACGAGTTCAACCTGTTGTTGATGAGCCTTGTGAAAAGCTTGGATAGGGTTGATAACAATGTGATGCCTCTGTAGTTTGTAACTTCGTGGATGCTCCCTTTCTTGTGGAGCGGGATGATGACGCCGGTAGTCCAACTTCTTGGGAATCTGCCCACGTTAAGTATCTTGTTGAATAGGCTCGTGCAAAAACTCTCCAGTGCTCTGCATGACTTGAAGAGTTCGTTTGGGAGTCCATCAAGCCCGACCGATTTCGCGTTCTTAAGTTGCGATACCCCTTTCCGGTACTCTCCTACTGTGAAATCCACGTCCAGGCCCGGATACATAGGCTCCGATAGATCTGTATCTAGATAGCGTACAACTTGCGCCTTTAGATTCCTGAATGATTCTGAGTCCCCACACGTGATCTTGCTGAAGAAAGTCACCATGGCATTGAGCGTAAATCTGGGGGTGACCCTCGCTCGTGGACCTCTGAGCCTCTTCCAGTACTCCTTCGTGTCTTTAAAGCGCGCTTCCATCAACTTCCTGCTTTCCTGTTGAGCATACTTCCGCCTACAGCCGCGACTGTGGTTCACATATCGGTTTCTTGTCACGTTAAAGATGATAACCTTGTCATGGTCGTCATCGTGTAAGTCTCTGCTCTCCATGGCGTACATCATGTCCTCATATAGCTTGTTGCAAGTGTCACATGCCCATTTAAACTTGTGGTTGTTCCTCTCTCTCTTGACCTTGTACATCTCGCGCGGATATTCCCTCTCGACTCCACACACCTCGTATGCCGCGTCAAAGATTAACTTAGATCCTTCCTCCGTTATCTTGTCTACATCCGCTCCTTCTAGTACTCTGTCTAAGGCACCTGCGATTTTTTCTAGCGCGTTAACTATCTCAACCTTCTTTTCCTCTTTCCAGACTAGCTCTTTTCTTTTCTCTTTTGGGGGCGTTGTCCTCTCTTGCTCCGGTTCGTCTGTCGGGTGTAACTCTATTTTTACCACCAGGGCCCTGTGGTCGCTTCTCGCGTTCGGTTTGCACACTTCAAAATCAACAATCTGACACAAATCATTCAACTCGGCCAAACAATAATCTACGAGACTGACATGTAACCCTCTTTTATCAAGTTTTTCGTAGGTGCACGCCCCTTTACCTTTATCTTTACCGTATCGACCGTTCAACATTCGAAAACCCATAGTGCGCGTAAATTCTAGTAACTTTTGACCGTTCGGGTTTAGTTTTTGGGGGCAACAAGTGGACCGTGGCATGTGATTATCGAAAGTATAGAGGCTTTCACACCTTTGCGGTAGGCGCATACTACTGTCGTTTGCGAAGAAATCATGTTGTTGTGCTACGTGGGCGTTCATATCGCCAATTATATATACTTGACATTCTGGATATTTACTTTTAAAATCTTTGATATCATTTGTTAATTCGTTATACATATTTACATACTCGTCAAAACGTGAGGATCCACATGGTACATGATATACAAAAGCAAAAATAGCATCAACTGAATCATTATCATTTTTATTAACGTGTTCAACCCACACAAGCATATCATTTGAAACCTTGACAACTCTAAACTCGTCTGACCGGCATTGCTTTATGAAAAGACATTGCCCTCCGCTCGATCTCCTCGCGTTGACGTGTAGGTTCTGCCGGGCGTAGCTGTGTACTATGTACCCGTCGAGCTCGAACATCTCGCTGTCGTAGCACCATGTCTCCGACAGGCTCATGATGTCGCACCTGTATATAACGTCCTTCACCTCTTTGTAGTTCAGCTTGTTTTCGTCTTTTGAGTAGAGTGAAGCGATGTTCCACGCTCCGAAAGTCAGCTGGCGGCGATCTGACCTCAGGTCGTACATACTTGGACCATCGTTGTGGGACGAGCGGGTGTTACGAGTGTCGCGAATTTCATTTTCAATACATGCATGCACGTTAACATTAGTTGGACATTCAACATTTGATTCAATAATATTTTTTTCCACACTTTTGTTAGTTGCTTCTACCTGAGATACGCGCTCATTACAAACTAAAACGTTGTCTACTTCTGCTCTGTACTTTTTGTTAATATTACCACACCCTTTTTTGTTACTTTTAGTTGCTTTCGTTTTTTTTGGGGACGTGCACCTGGGTTCAGTTTCGTTGCTTAAAATGGTAATAGGTACTAGTTCAGTTTCTGACATACATATAGGTACATTTTGGTCACACTCACTTCTAGTTACAATATTAATATTTACTATACCGTTCTGCTCGTTTGGTGGCGAGTCATAGTCCGAAAACACAAAACTATTATCACAAATTACGGTTATATCCAAGTTCGTTGGTGGGGAAAAGTCCATGGTTGGTGCACGATTCGTTTCCGGCGAAGTGTCTTGCGTCGTACTCAGGCCTTTATTCGATCAGATCGTGATCATCGCTTGTCCCGGGTCAGTGTCATCGTCGCCGCTGACTACTTCCTCGTCATTCTTGCGATCACGTGCGGGACTTCTCAGCACTATTTTCGGCAGAGATAACTTTTGCCTTCTAGTGCTCAGCTTCTTTCGAGCAGCAGTCGCCGCTTCTCGAGGAGGACGTCCTTCTGCTTCACTTGTGATTGTGTCGCTGCTGTCGGTATCCTCCCCTGCATTTGCGAGGAACGGTGGGATCTTTACCGTTTCGCCCGATGTCATCAGAAGGCTGGCCTGCCCGTTCGCTCCCCTTGCCGGTGCCAGGCTACCTGACAGGTCCGGTGTAGCTATGTCGCCGATGATCCCGTTCGGTGTGAGGCCTAGCGCAGCATCCAGGGTAGATATGGTTCTGCTTTTTGACCTCGGTGTGCCTTTCACCTTCTCGTTCGTCTTGCGCTTCATTTGTGACGACAGGGTCGGAGGCGCTGGGGTGTCGGGTAGCTCGTCGTCGCCTCCGGATTCTGTGTCATCCTCGGAGTTGTCCGCTTCCGACGCTGTCAGAGGAGCCTGTGGAGGCTTCGCCCAGTTTTTGGTGAGGTCTCGAATGTTGTCCAAGACCCTCCTCCTCTCCCTCCTTGCATCCTCGTCGTCGGCTCTCGGGGGGTTGTATCTATCTTCGTCCACTACTATCCTTTTGTCCACCCTTGGTCCCGCTGTGTTCTGTTTTTCGACGATGTCTTTAAGCATCTCCGACAAGTGCTTTGGCGTGATACAGTCAAGCTTCTTCTGTATACCCGGCATATTTGCTGTGTAATAGTTCGGGAACAGATCAATTATCAACTTATCTTCGTAGTAGAGCGCCGCCGGGAACTTCACCCTTGCCTTTCCCTGGTACTTTGGGTTCTTTCCCTCTGCTAGGAGCTTGCCCCGTGCGGTTCTCACAGGTTTTGGCAGGTCCCTGCTGACGGCGCGGCCCTTGCCCTGCTTGTTTGCGGCTGAGATGATCGCGGCCGCTTCACCGCGTGAGCCCAACTCCACTCGGATCGGTCTCGGTCTGCCCCTAGCCTGGACTCCAATCCTGTAGCACGAGCGTATCCAGAACTGTCTCATCTCCTGGTCCGCTATCTTCAGGGTTCTTGTCATAAAAAGCTTGATCAAGTCAGACACGGTGGTACCTTCCTCTTCGTCTAGGCCGTATAGAATGACCCAGTTGCTCCTCTCATCGACTTCTTTTTTCAGGAGTACAAGTTCTAAGTTTTCCCTGTACTCTACTCCGTATTTTTCGGATGCCAAGGTGCGCACGGCAATTCTATTTACTTCGGCCTCGTGCCTGTTAACTAGGGTGGCTTGCCTGTTTAACTCGTCTGCGTTTTTCTCAGCTTTCTCTTTTGTTTCACAAAGCTGTTGGACAACTTTCGTTAGCGTGGCGTCATGCGTGGTCACCATGCTTTTAACATGGTCAACTAATTCGTTCATAGATTTCAAACCTGCGTCGGTCTTTTTTTCAGGCGTCCTTTTTCTGTCCGCCTTCTTTCCACGCTCCTCATGCTCGCTGTCACTTCCTTCGTCCGATGGACTCCTTTTATTCTTCTGGCCCATCACGGAAATTGGGTATAAAAGTGGATTTATATGAGTATTAGCGGAGCTCCAAGAAAAGCGTCTTACCAGGTCCACGCATGCGCAAGAAAACCAATTTTACCGATTACCGATTAACTTCGTATCCACCCTTTTAATCTGGTGGATCATCGTTTAATCCCTTTAATCCGCCGCTATCATGTGATATAAATGATAATTATAATAAAGGCCATGTACAGATGCTGCTGACATATTTATGTGTTTATCTCGGGGCGGTGTGCACAAAACAAAACACAAAACACCGAATAATAAGTGATACAATATTATGTGAATATTCCTAATGATATTTTAATATCGCCAGTCGGGCGATGTTATCGACATTCACGGCGGCAAATCGCATAAATCTATCGCGGGTAATGTTTGATAAATCTATATAAATACGGATTAAATGTCAGTATAAACGCGGCCGGTAGACACACGGTGAGGGAAGGACTGTATGTGAACACGTGTGTAAAGCACTGTGTTATCAGATGGTATAAAACCTGATTCTTAGGGTAACGAGGCACATGCACCGAATACCACCTTGTATTTGCGCGGAAGTTTTAGATTTAGTGAGTTTTTCAGCAGGGTTTGCGTTGAAAACTAGTCTCGAGTATACTATCTGGCCATGCAATCATGACACATATTAACAAAGAAATGTGATAAGCGTGTTCATCAATGATGTATTTACAAATTTATATAAAATGTTGTTGATTTTTTATTATAAATATGATTGTATCACAGGATTACCTTAAATGATACCTGTATTAAATTCCATACTATATACGAAATAACTATTGTTATGTCGTGCAGACCGCGTAGACATGACATCGATCTGCCCAACAAAGTGATCGCATCGATCACTGCACGCAATATATATCGATCAGATCGTTCTTAAGTCTTGGCATAATGCGTATTAATAAAACATACCGGACCGACGTACATATTAAGTAGCCCTAGTTCAGTCAACAGACCGAGTCCAGGAATTATAATCGCTTTACTTAGTTAACGCGTGTTTAAATGGAGTAATACAAGTTTGTTTAGTTATTGATTGATTTGTAGGATGATTCCCAGTTTAAGAGGTGATTGGTTTTCACGCATGGTTGACAGGAAGGGTCGACGACCTGACGGGGGCTCGTGTAATAATATAATCCAGTAAACTAAACAAATAAACTCATCGAGTAGATGTATTAGCTGATCGATACGGGCATGTGTCATGAGAGCAGCGCACACTTGGACAAACTCAAGGTATATAGTTCAAGCCGAGGATTGTAGCCACGGCGCGAACTACACGTCCTTATGTCACTGAGCTCTAGCATCATTGTCTCTCCCCACAGCTTAATACACAGGCGTACGTGTGTCCTGGAAGACACGTGCGTCATCACCTAGTTACACCTAGTTACACCTAGTTACAGGATAATCATCTTACAAACAGGACAGGACACGCCCATTAGTGCGCTCTGATGTCGCCCCGACCTGATGCCATCTTGACCCTGCTTAAACAATTTGTCACCATCCTCAGAGCAACCCTTGTCACTCGACACACGGTCACACGCGTGTTAAAGTCATCCCTAGATCCGCAGGTGCCACGTCTGTTTGATGTTTCACTAATTAAAGGTGCCACGTCCAGGAGAAAGATTTGTCCGGGAGAACACATTGTCAAGTAAATATAAAGTGATTAAATACAGAAAAACACACGTAAATATATATCAAGCTAATGCTATCCTGCTATCCGAGAGGTGATTCCTCGCTATGACGCAGGGGGGGGGGGGGGGGTAGGTTTAAACCGCGTTATAACTTGCCTTGCTGGGAAATGATTAGAATTGCTTAGAACTATAAGAGGAATTGCTGTGAAACTGATAGATAGCCCGAGTCAAACTTGATTGATACTCTGATTATACACAGCAACAATGGCGGAGTCTCATGATCCCCGGGACTTGTTCAGAATTTCCCAGACGCTGAGTGACAGTCTGGAGATGGACAGGAAGATACGTCACATAACAAGGCATTGTGGGATCGCTTTCAAGGTCGGCGGGGTGTCGCTTTCCCTGAATGAGGGGTGATATCATCCCCTATTAACCTCTGACCTCTGGGGGTGCACGCTTGGTTAACCAACCGGATGTTTGGTAACAAAAAGTCAATTCGCCGTGAGTGTTTTTTTATGATGCGTGTAATTGTTATAACGTGGACAGGTGAAAATCTCAGGTATGCGCAACACCTGGTCACTGATTCGCTGACTATTTCACCGGCGAAATTCGCGGAATGTCCCGTAATGGATGCTTCGAATTGTTCACAGTTTAACGAGCAGTAAAACGGGAGAAACTATGCGAGATTTGACTATGATAGGAGATCCCGGATGTAAGAGAGAAACAGGCACACAGAGAAGAGACTTCATGATCAGCTGTTTCCACGTCACGCGGTCTGAAAAACAGGAGATTTCAAGGTCATTAAAACTCGGTGGGCGTTCAGCTGGCGAAACTCCTCAATTATAATGATAACCGACAGGTAAAGAATCGAGGAACGCAATAAAAGGAGCAGACCTCGGGGACAAAGTGCAATTACACGATGTCGTCCATAGTTCAAATCATAACTCCCATACATTAAACTCTAAACTAAGAAAATGGCAGTGGTGTTTTTCTGCACTGAAGTCCGGTTTGAAGGGAAAATAACTTCCACGCAAAGATACCGATAAACAATAAACTAGTCAGTGATAGCCGTTAATAATTACACAAATAGCGCAGATGAGTCATCCGACTAATATATATTATCGATGACGAATAGTCTGCCAACTGGGACACTAATTTTGCTGTATTGCGAGGTGAATAAACTGGCGTGCACATTTAACCGGATGGCGATATATCACAGAGCATGCATGGGTTTGATCCTCGGTGACCGTTACCTCCTCATGTTCTCACTTCAGGGCCACACTTGGCAGGAGATACGGGGCCTTATATATCAAGCTGCAGCGGCCAAGCTAAAGACCGTTGACAAATCAGTCCCGATCTGTAGATTCTCTGTCTGCAGACCACACTGAGTATTAAGCGCGGTGAGTGTTTGTCGAGGTCCTGTCGCACCTGCCGACCCCCGCACCAGGTAACCCACTCACCTGTGATTAGTTTATTAATGAGTTATACCTGATTACACCTGAAGATATGATACACAGGTGTTATTATTATTACATATATTATCACCTGTCATATCAACTACAAAACAACCTCGCCCGTGTACGTGTGTACGTGCGCCAACATCAGCGACACAAGCGACTCATTTCACCCCCCAAAAAACAATAAAAATTATTAATATCAGAATGTTTTGTAATCAGCCAGACATAGTATTGTTAACATAACATATAGAATAGAGAAATAAATACGTTATTAATGTGAAATAAAACCGGGGACGAACGAGTTAATTGCGACATTAGATCGCACTGATGATCTGAATAAATCGAATAATAAAGATGAACATCACAGTCATCAAGTCCACATTAAAGGTTATCACGTTACTATGGTGATATGACATCTCCTAGGTAACAGGTGGTGGGATTAGTGGCAGTGCACGTGACTAACCTGTAATCCGGGACTCGGTACACATGGTGACGTCAAGGTGCACGTGATTAAAGGTAATCACAGGTAAATCACATATATCTCACCTGAGTCATGATCACACCTGATGTACAAGCACCAGGGATATCACAAACATGGGTCACGTGTTATTCTGTATCCTGGTGATAGATAATATAATGATGTGATATATTTGACAGAAATTAGATGTGATAATTAAATGTCGGACATCTGCAGTGGGAGGTGATTATAGATTATTGACCATATTGTCCAAGTGTCTATACATCATTGAGTGCATGCACATTACAGTAGGTCACGGAGGTCACAGAGGTCACAGAGGTCATATAGGTCACATAGGTCACAGAGGTCACAGGTCAGCGGGCAGCGTCGATGGTAACATACAGATATGGTAATTTATTGTTGCCAGGGGGGCGGACTGATTGATGAATGTCGAGTAATGATTGTAAATCACGCGTTAACCAAGCGCCATCACAGATGGAAGGATGTAACTGATGACCAGCATCCGGTAACCATGACAGTCATATCGTCATGACAACCGCCTGAAGGACTTCTGCGAGTCCGGCAAATAGACGCAGTTCGCCAGAGGTCACGCAGGTCACCAGGGGTCACACCAGAGGTCACGCAGGTCACCAGGGGTCACACCAGAGGTCACACCGCGCCCCTCCTCCTTTAATGCAGTGTAAATGACCACACGATAGGTCATCCTAGAGGTGATCGGCGAACGATGTATCACAAAGCTGTGGCAGATGATGGTTTGGTTTCTCGGGGAGAAGTTTGGCGGTATTTACAAATATCGTCGGTTAAGCCACCTGAAAACTGGATAAATCATTCACGATTTCTATCTTTCATTCTAGCAACGTATTCATATCAAGTGATATACAATACTCGCCTAGATACGCGCACTGAGATGACGTTTTAAGCTCTCGATCTTGCCCGGTACAAAGAGATTAATAATGTAAAACTTAGTGAAAGGCTATAAATGTGTGCTGCAGTACTATAAATGGAGATTTGAAAGCTGGAGGTTAAATCGAGATTATGGACGAACGCATCTATTAAATATGTTACACGTTACAATACTTTGTTTGTTCCGCGGAGAATTAAGACAAGAGGACAAGAGGACAGGTCCTAGATAGATTTAAACACTTTAATACCGGTGCTGGGACGTCATACACGGAAAAACACGTGGGTTTACTGGGTGCATCGATAGTACATGTCAGATAAATAGGCCCACGTGTGAGGCAGTGCGATGTTATTCCCCCTATTTAGTGCGACAACAGTAGATTAGGTCCACAAAAAGTATCTAATGTGTGAAAAACATTGCAGGGTAATTGTATAAAACTAACGATACGCTATTACGTAACTGCCATGGTAGCTTGGACATTGATCAAAGTATTGACATATCAAACTATGGACAATTCACATACATTGCGTAAAATAAAAGAAGCACACATCAGAATTAAAGAAGGTTTGCCACTGAAAGTTTCCATGACCCTTGGTTACTATGGTTACAGTTTTCTCCGCGATCCTCGGTACACAGTTTCAAGACCACGTGACTACATGTACAGCGTTACCTGGGTAACCAGGCTGCTTAACATGATGATCGCCTTTAGGGTGGTGTATCTCATATTAGCGGACCCCCGGCTAACACCGCGAGGGCAGCATGTTAAACCCGCGCCTGGTAGCTGTAAGTTCGCGTGCGGAGTGACATTAGCCCGGCTGCGGGACACATGAGGTAATCACCGATCACCGGGTAATGGCGATATGAAAGAGTACTTTTACCAAAAGCATCGTGTTTTATATGTTTATAAATTGGTTAGCTCGGCTGATGGCGTCCAGGGTAGAGGACATGGCGGGGGCTGGGGGCGGG
>JAXGGS010385384.1:0-12628 GCA_035585475.1 Armandia brevis
TGTGAGGGAGGGGAACTCGCTCCTCTACCTTCCTGGGAACCTTTACTCTTTGGGGTTCGCTTGGCTGCAAAATAAATATCATATTATATCCTTGTCATCAATCATTCAGTAATATTCATGTCCCACGACGAGAGGTGATCGATATTATGCAAGTAGATCAAGTCATCCGACATAAATGTTCTATTGTTCCATATAACGCGGGTAACAGGTCGCCTATATCTATACATAACAACTTTAAAATCTGTAGTTTAGTTCCTATCCGCATAATATGGATAATCTACTACCATATCATTGTGAATTCTCAATTAATACGTTCAGTTAGTGCTATAAATAATAGAATAAAGAATCTAAAAAGGCGTATGGTGTATATTCTATATCAGTCATTTTATCAAAAGTTACTTTATGTACATGTATAACTTTCGTAAATACATGCAAATGACTAGGGTAATTGCAATACATTTATCAGAGTTAGATTATTGATGAATAATTCATTAATAACTCACGTGTGGTGGAGGGAGTGCTCTTCCCTGATCTTGTGCTTCTTCTGGAGGCTGTGGAAATAAAGAAGGCAGAACACATTATACATTACATGTATCCTTTTATCTGTTTAGTAATGGCTTAGAATTGTCGGTAAGTGGCAAATCAACTTAAACAGTAAGTCAAAGGTCTAGGTCTAGTGATTTTATAGATATTACATATTCTAGAACTTAGTGACAACGATATGTGTGACAGATTACACATTAATGTAATGTAATTATTTCTGTTTACACTTAAATGTCCACGTACTTATGTATGTACAACTTGAGGTTATAAATGCGATTTTAAGTAATACAGTTGTCCGTGAGATACAGTCCAAGTATTAAATACTTAACAATATTAAGTAAACGTTAATGTTTAAATGCTTGACAATGGGTTATCATATGTATAGTCGTGTAGATTTACTTAAGCCTTAGCATATAAAACTGGGTGTTTTAAAGTATGAAGTTGATGTTAATTGTACTTACGGGTATCAGGATTATCAGTTGCTGGTGGTGGGCTATCCTCGTCCTCACCACGTCCACGTTTGCTCCTTCTACTTCTGGGGGTGCTGGTCGGTGAAGACATCTTTAAACTCTACAGTCACAAAGTAAAAGGTCTGAAAGTTGTAAAATCAAAACATATATTCACCATAAACGTTATGGAATTAGGCGTTACCGTTTTCTTGTATCATGATTTCGATATCGGTTTGTAGATTTATCATAAAATAACAAATGCTGAACTCATTTCCAGATGTCAAGCTTCTGCTATTCTTTGTAGTGGGCTTTAAAAATTAAATGCCACATGCAATGTGGAAATATCCAATTTTCGGAAGAACTCTTCATTGATTTCTCGCAATTTGTCTTTTAAACATATCCATGGAACTTAGAATAACATTGTGTCACAAAATTAGGACGAATCGCGGAGCATTATACATATTCTAGACAGAAATCTTACCTGATATTTCTGCACCGGCTTCTCCACTGTCAGAATACACAAAGCTTTTCGCGCCAATTTCCCAGGCTTTTAAATCATGTGACCAAATTCGCGGGAGTCAATGACGTGAAATGTTTGATATATTCTAGGGTCAAATACCATAAAATAGCTTTTCAAATATTGCTTAAATACTTGATTATTACCTCCTTGCTAATTTTAGGACAATTTAAATATATTAAATACTGAACTATGCAAAATTATATGAAATTTATTGTCGTAAAAAGACACTTTACGTTCAGATGCATTTTGAGCGATAATACAAGGACCCAACTAAAAGCCGACATCCTCATGTGTTATATTTTATTCGACTTATTCTAAGAGATTTAGAGGTTCGTATGGTGTCAAGTCGTCCTGCTGTACTGCGAATTGGCCACATCATGCAATTTAAGCAATGCCATGATTTCATTCGGTCAAAGTATGCAGTTTAATGCCGAAATGTGCGAGTTGCTCGTTTGACATTCGCGTGGTTCCTGCAACATTGACTTGCCTATCTATTGTGAATACACATGTAGTTTGCCCTTAAACTATTTAAAGAAGAAATCCTAAGCATCAAAGGGCGATTTTGACAGTTTTGACACATATTAAATAAACAATAAAATGAGCGCAGTGATCACAGGACGTGCGGTTTTGTTCAGACCAGTGCTAAAATGGACCAGACAGTGTTCTGTAAGACCGTTTACAAGGGGTCGAACACAGCTTTCTGTTGAGAGACCAGACGATGATACAGACAGACAGGCAACGCCCGACTTGGATGAATTGTTGAGAAACGCTGAGATCAGAGGTGACGAAGAACACGAGAAAACCAATCAGAACATCAACGACGATTGGAACGAGTTCAACAAACGTCGACGCAATCAGTCTAAATGGTCATTCCGGCCGAACGTCGATCCACGAAAGACGTCTATAATTCTCTTCCCAGGGCAAGGCAGTCAGTTCGTCGGTATGGCAGAGTCTTTGCTCGAATACCCAGAGGTCCCCAAGATGTTTAAGATCGCCAAAAAGATACTAGGATATGATTTGTTGGACCTATGCATGAGGGGGCCCAAACGGGAGTTGGATAGCACTATTTACTGCCAACCCGCAGTTTTTGTTACGTCCCTGGCAGCTATCGAAAAACTGAAACATCAAAATCCAGCGGTAAGATATTTATTTTAAATCATCCCAATAAATTTAATACAGTTGTCTCCGACAAGAGGAAAGAGAAAGTTGGAGGGGTCTAAATAATCACAACATGTCTGAATTAGACTTGTCTTGTCTTGCTAACACCCTCCTACAATCATTTATCTTTATTTCTTCTTAACTTTAATTTTGATACCAGTGTAAACACAATGTTTTTGTTGATATTTATCTTCCTTTCATTTGATATTTCAGGCAGTTGAGAATTGCATCTCGACAGCAGGATTTAGTGTCGGTGAATTTGCTGCTCTTACATTCGCTGGTGTTATGAGCTTCGAAGAAGGTAATGCAGATTGCCTACAGCATTCTTTGACACCTATTGATATAATTCTGATGATTTTAAAGGGTTTCTTCACATACATCGGTTATTTTAATCATAGTTTGTTGCTTTATTCAGGATTATATGTAGTGAATGAACGGGCGAAGGCGATGCAGGAGGCCTCCTTGGCAGCCCCCAGTGGAATGATGACAGTCATAGAATCACCTCGCTCCAAGCTGAAATTTGCCTGCATGGCCGCTAGAGAATACTGCCGACATAAACTGGAAATCGAAGACCCTGTCTGCAATGTGGCCAATTTTCTTTTTACCCAGTGTAAAGTGGTAGCCGGGCATGACCAGGTAGGAGTTTTAAAAGTTCACACAATTACATGACAATGTCAATTTTAAAGTTAATTCTACCGCTGCTTTGCGCATTTCTCCAGGAAGACTTAACTCCTGAAATAAATCAATGTGTTCTTTTCTAGCATTTAATTCATTTCCACATTTGTGTTTGCAGGCGCTGGATTTTATGATTGAGAACAGGCGTGACTTTGGTTTGCGCATGATCAAACGTCTGCCGGTGAGTGGCGCCTTCCACACGCCGCTGATGCGCTACGCCGAGGAGCCGCTGCGGCGAGCGTTCGGCGAGGTCAGCCTCGAGTCCCCCATCATCCCCGTCCAGTCGAACGTCACGTCCCGTCCGCACCGCAACAAGCCCGAGATGATCGTCAAGGAGATGGTGGAGCAGCTGACCAAACCGGTCAAGTGGGAGCAGATCTTACACACGCTCTACACGAGGTCGCCCGAGGATCATTTCCCGCACACGTTCGAGATGGGACCGGGGTCGCAGCTGTGCACAATTCTAGGCAAAACCAACAAGAGGGCTGCTGAAGTTGCCAAAGCCATCAAAGTGTGATCGAACGCTCTGAAATAATTGAACAAATGTAAACCAAAACTAAGTAATATGCCAACCCACGTTCAAATATATAACGCCAGTTCCGTTAAAACTAGTGTTATGAAAAGGATTCACTGTATCTAAACGCTTCATCATTCTTACATTAATTATTCTAATCCGGTGCTTGTCGCGTTGTCTAACATTAATGTATCTATGCAGTGATTATAGAGTAGTAGGAAATCCACCTTGCAGAAATATATGTCTGCTAGATGGTATCGTATGTCGCATAATCTTTGTTGAAATGTTTCAATGCGAATTGAAACGATTTATTTTGTGGTTTCACTAGTTTTATTAGCGTATGCATACATTGTATCACACATGATGTTCGTTCAGACATGTTCTGTATGAGCTAGATACTGTTCATTAGTCGCGCTGTAAATACAATCATGTATTTGTGTAAAAATAAAACGGTTGTTCTTGTACCACTTCAATATATGTTTTATATGTATTTATTAGGATTTTGTATGGCAGCGATAATTACGGTACAAGCTAATCCAGGCAAGTCAGGTCGTAGGTCAATATAAAGCGAAAAAAATACACCAATTGATCAAACTTGTACAAACATAAGATTTATTTATTAGAATTAGCGTAGACCTATTTTTCAGGCATATAAATAGTCTCCATTCCTCCTTATTAGTTCCCAGTGCACTTATTGTGTATATAAAGAAGCGGCGAACACGATGTCACGTTTAATCATTCTAGAAGCCTCCTCCATTTTCTGGTAGAGAATGGGGTCACCTATGATACGTGCAGCGTTCCTGACGTCACGTAACGTCTCGTCCAATCGTTGTATACATCTGACGATGATGCCCTCCTGTATGTCCGTCAGGTTCGTGATCTCGTTGAAAGGCATTCCCCGCGCCCACTCAAATACTACTTCGGCCAAGCCAAACCTGCAATACGTATGTGTGTGTGATAAATATAAATGGTAGTTCAGCCCTCTCAAAAACTATAACAGCAAGGATGAAGGCTGCAACATGTAACAATTATATAAAGAATATTGTGTCTTGCAATTCAAAACACCACTATGCAAAAATCCACACGTTTGAACTACAATTTACTTTATAAAGGCCAACAGAAATACTGATTTTTGGGATCCGGCATGGGATAAGTCTCATAATTGCAACCATATATTCCGAATTAAATCTATCAAACTTTCTATTTCACTCGACACCACTAAGCACTCCATTTTCGCGAACGAATAACGTTAACATTTATCAATTTAAAGAGTTGCTACATATTTCAAGGAACCTTACTTGAATTCCTCAATGTAATCGTCCACTGGTATCTTCAGACCGCATTCCTTTTGCAGCTTTCCAATCTTTTCAGCCACTTTGATGAAGTTTGCTCTCGCTTCCACGAGAGTATCTTGTAGTGATGGTTCCGGACATTTCTTCATCTGGTAAAAAAGGTCAATGAATATTGAGTACACATCCATTTCTTAAGTTGAAATAATGGCGTTTATTAATTTTCTGATTTCAAGGCTACAATTTGGGATGCGCCTTACATTTCAAAGTGCCAATGTGTTAACATTAATGATTTACGATATCTTTCTCTCTAGAAATAACTTGATATGGGCAAGAGGTTAAATTTTCAGCAACCAGTGTAACTAGAAGTCCGGGGCTAGAATCTGGTGTGAACTTACCTCGAAAACAACAGCTGAAAGGATGGAGGCGATTTCAGTGGGATGAAGGGCGGTCAGAACGTTCTCAAAAACCAGCTCTGTGATGATCAACTCATGATTACTGATTTCACAAGCCACACGACCCTTTAGTTGAACCTATCGAGAGAGAAATTATTATTGAACCATCGTTTTGGATTATGCACACAATCAAGACTATCACTACTACTCCGAACTAGGCTACTAAATGATATTTGCTAAGAATAAAATATCTTTAAGTGACATTTTTATTAGTGAAATGAAGAGATCTAACCCCGTAATTGATAAACAGTTCAATACAGAATTCATAGTATCTGTAAAGAATAATATGATGTAAATGAGCCAGTTTCCAATCACTAGACACTAATGGTTCACCTACCGTGTTGGACTCATCTATGTAGTTAAGTTTCCTGAGCACATCTATCCTCTGGTTGTACTCGGGCAGTAAAACTAAGCTCTGATCTGAGAGTAAAAACCGCAGGTGCTCATATCGCTCCTGTAGTTTACGATTAGAACGAAGCTGGGCGAAGTTCTCCTCAAAACTCGGCTCATTCACACACTGGTATTTTTCAAAGGACGATTCCAACATCTGAAAAAAATTAATCGAATTAGGAATACAGTTCAACACACAATTATATTTTCAACAGCACACGTAATCTATAGATTTAAAATGAACAATTCAAATTTTTACCATACATGTACATTAACGAAACCGCATGTACATTTAGGCATTAACCATTAGCAATTTGTATATGTTCATATTTGTGAGCCATGGTGAGCAAAGTAATCGTTTGGAGTAGTATATAGATTAGAAGTAGTATGTACCTGTAATCTCTGGCAGTCCTCCACCATGTCCATGTCTCTCATGTGCAAATCTTTCATCGGATCTAACCCGGGCAGTCCGGTCGGATTGGCCTCCACTATCCTCATCAGCTCCTGCGTTGCCAAGGAAACGCTCTGACTGGGCGGATCACTGCGGAAACGTGGCATCTGACGTTTCTTGACGTCATCAATAATCTTATCAGCGCTGATTTTGATCGTCTTTGTGCATATCACCTTTATGTCCTTCGTTTTTAGCGTCACTAGTTTGTGCCCGCATGGTCCCTCCGGCCTGAATAGTTGGGACGCTCTAACAGGCGTGGGCAATACTACCTTATCCATACTACTCTCCGGTGCAGTTTGTTTACTACTTTGTCCTTGCTCACACGTAACCAGAGCGGTGAACGTCCTTTCTTTACTACTAGCCTGGCCGGCTTGTAGCACGACGCCTAGCGAGTGCCGGTGTGACGTCATATCGATGATGACCAGACGGCCAGGCGAGAGCGCCTTCATGGCGGCCGGATGTGTCATTATCACCTTGTGTAGCTCCCCCTGCAGGCGGTGGTACTCATCACACGCCGAGTAGTATTCCTCTAAGTCTCCGCTGTAGTCGTACACTTGCGGTAAGTCTGACAGCTGTTTGGTTACCTCGTCTAGGTTTGCTTTGTTCTCAGTGGAATCCTAAACAAGATGGTGGTTGCATGGTCATTATTCAATATATATCTACCCGAGGGACTTATCAATAAAATAATTGTGGGTTGTCTTTTCAGAGAAAAACTATGGCATGTTCAATCTTTAACACAGAGAGAGGCATTTGTAAATTTGGTTCAATAGCTATTTGTATAATTCATCCCAGTGACCTCATGATATACAAGTTGTAAATTAAAACAGAAATATTAATTGTAATGACTTGACGAGGGACACTTGTCTCGCAATCAGCTGCCTGTCTTTGTTTTTATTAATGAATCTGACCTTCTGATTGTGAAACTCGGAGAAGCTTCTCTTCATCATGTCCTCTATCCTCAGCTGTTCCACCCGCAGCAAGTTGAGTATCATAGAGTAGGTGAGTCGGAACTGTGACTGCAGTAGGGTGGGTTTTCCCAGCATCATCTTGTGCAGGTCAGACATCTCAGGCACGTCTCCTTTAGCCAGTAATATCACAGTTCCTGCGATACAAGAAACACAGAGCTATTACGCAGTAGTATAAACACCTCTCCTTTAAACATATCATATTTGAATTCAATGAATTTACAGACGGACTCTTGACACAAGGAACATGGGTATTCCATAATATACATAATTGAAAAGGTTGGACCGTCTGTGCGAATACAATTAATTACATGTAATTATATGAACGGTTAGACGAATGTGCATGCAGTAGAAGGTAATTTCATAATTTAATGTAAGTAGTACATTGCAAGCAGTATAGACGTTACCAGTAGTATCGAGTCCTCTCCTGCCAGCTCGTCCCGCCATCTGTATGTATTCCCCCGGCAGCAGATCCCGGAAGTTGGTGCCGTCGTGCTTGCGAGTAGTATCGAACACCACGGTCCTGGCGGGCATGTTCACGCCCATGGCGAACGTCTCGGTGGCGAAGAGGATCTTCACCAGGCCCTTGCCGAACAGCATCTCCACCGTCTCCTTCAGGATGGGGAGGACGCCGCTGTGGTGCACGCCGATCCCGCGCTTTAATATATCACACATGTGCGTTACCTGTCAGAGAGATGGGCAATAAAACAGAATTATCAAATTCAATATCAAATAGGTAAACGTCATCAGTCGCCGACCATCTTTGCCGTAATTCACCGTTTATAAATCGTACCCCAAAACTTGGCCCTCAAAATCGATGATTTATACTCTTATACTTAAGCCTTAAATTCTGGTCCCGCTATAAGGCGCACCCCTAAACTTTAGCATGAAAATGACGGGAGAAAACTGCACCTTATATGCGGTGAATTACAGTAAGAGTTTCATCTATTCTACATTTTAAACTTCGAGTAAACAAAGGCCGACATATTCGTCTAATAATTGTTGTTATAACTTTTTAATATAATTTAAGATATTCCAGCTTTGCACAGTCACATTTGTGCGAGCTTCCAAACATTACATTGATTCGATGACAGCAAATAAACAACGTCACATTAAAGGTAGTATAGTAATCTGTTTACATAAAACAACATGAATAAGGTAATTTGTATCTAATGTATGTAATTGCAAACATCCTAATGCATTGCTCACCTGAGGCAGTTTTTTATCTTCTCCCTTCAGCCGGGCGATGCATCTCTGGAAGAACACGTGGATCTCGCTCTTCTCGCTCTGGGTTGTCAGGTCGACGCTCGTCAACAGGTTCGCGTTGTCGTCGATGCGTTTTTTAGAGAACGTGAACGCGACGACGGGAAGTTTGTCTTTTTTACGCAGCATTTCTATCAGTGACAACCAAACGTTTTTGTCCTGACTCGAACCACCGCCTCCTGATCTAGTACCTGTACATACAGAAATATATGAAATCTAAAGATCTATATTGTTGGAATACAATTTATCATCAAGAGCGTTTGTACAAGAAATCTAAATTAAAATTGGCGAATAATCAAGTTAAGTTAATCATAAGATATACAGGAAAAGTGCATAATATAGATATAATTATTGTAACTAACTATAACTTATGCTTAACTGTAACTGAGTTGTCCATGAGTAACGCATGAATGTAATAAATTGAACAAGCGTGATCTCATTTTGAACCTTATTATATTAAATTCACCACCACCGTACATACCTTTAGCACCATAACTCTGTGAAGCCTTACTGGCACGCTCTTTTTTAGCCTCTACTGCTTTGTTGTAGCCGGTCTGCAGGAAGTTCTTCCCAGCGTCCATCAGGAGAAAGAGTTCGCTGCTAGTTTTAGCGCTGTTTCCGGTGTACAGGAAATGTTCCAGGGGCACTGGACGTTTCGTTGTGCTCACCACATACACCTGAAACGCACATATGCAGGTAAGCAACGGTTTAATATAGTCCTGACTATTTTAATCAGAAACGATTCGAGGTCTAAACACAAAACAGACATTTCTGATTGAGAACATATTCTGTTTTCATATCATATCTATGTGTTTAACTAGTACAGGCTATCTCAAATGTAATTTACCTTTTTGCGTTTTGTTCTGCCGATCCACGTGGCGAACTCTCGCGTGTTTGGCACAGTAGCACTAAGTAGTATGATATTCACATGCTGCGGTAACATGATCAGAACCTCCTCCCATACTACTCCTCGCTCTGCGTCGTTGATGTAATGTACCTATGGTTTCACACAAATATATGTATGCATGTATAATTATCTGCATCAATTAAATCGTACGCTATGTAGTGCTCATTAAGTGAGAATTCAAAACGAATACAGTAGACTCTCTATTCAACGCGATTACTTTTTACAATACGGGTCAGTCATCTCCAGCGATGTAGCTGCTCTAACGTATATGACAACTCTTTATAGCGCTCCCCCGCTACCCGCGTTATATCGGGAGTCTACTGTTCTTGAGTGTAAAAAGTATTTTGTGTTTTACCTCGTCAAAGATGACCCACTCAAGATCGCGTATCACGTCACTTCCGTTGTACAACATCGAACGTAGAATTTCTGTCGTCATAATTAAGCACGACGCTTCCTGTTTCAGTTGTACGTCGCCGGTGATTAAACCTACGTCACCAAACGTCTGCTTGAAATCTCTAAACTTCTGGTTTGATAATGCCTGAAGAATGATATTAAAATACAATTACTTGGAATGTTAAAATGTGATACATAAACTGTTACTTATTCGAGTAAGACCAATACCAATACATTGTATAAATAAATATACATATATTCAATTGAGTGTGGTGGAGGGGTGTTTATGGCGTTATGACGTATTTAAATGAGTAATGTTGTACAACATTTCAACGAGATGATATGTTTATATGACAAACCTTGATAGTGCAGGTATATATGACGTACATTGATAGTAGATGCGTACATGTATACGAACGCATGACGTGCATGCACTTTGATAGGAGACGCATGTATGACGTACGTCAAAAGTAAAAGTGCATATGACTTTTTTTATGACGTGCCTTGATGGGAGACCGTTAATGACGCAATGACGTACCTCGATAGGAGACGTGCATACGAAGTACATTGATAGGAGACGTGTATATGACGTTAGGACGTACCGTGATAGGAGACGTGTATATGACGTTATGACGTACCCTGATAGGAGACGTGTATATGACGTTATGACGTACCTTGATAGGAGACGTGTATATGGCGTTATGATGTACCCTAATAGGAGACGTGTATATGACGTTTTGACGTACCTTGATAGGAGACGTGTATATGGCGTTATGACGTACCTTGATAGGAGACGTGTATATGACGTTATGACGTACCCTGATAGGAGATGTGTTTATGGCGTTATGATGTACCCTGATATGAGACGTGTATATGGCGTTATGACGTACCTTGATAGGAGATGTGTTTATGGCGTTATGATGTACCCTGATAGGAGATGTGTATATGACGTTATGACGTACCTTGATAGGAGACGTGTATATGACGTTATGACGTACCTTGATAGGAGACGTGTATATGGAGCGGGTCATGTGCTTCATGGAGAGAGCTATAGCGTACTCGGCCACCACAGTTTTACCGGCTGACGTGTGAGCCGCCACGAACACGTTCTCGTGCTGCTCCAGACGCAGCACCGCCTGCTTCTGAAACACGTCCAGCTCAAACGGCCACGAGTAGGCCGGGTCAGGGATCCGCTTGTGGAAATCTTTCACCGGTTTGGACGTATCCAGGACGACAGCCCATTCCTCTCCCTCCTTGTCAGACGGGGTGTAGCTAAGGTCAGTCTGAAAATAGAAGAATTGTTTTTACAAATATTGATTGTTAATCTCTGAACGAATACCGGTGACTACCTTAATGACTTAAGTGACCGAGGGCAAACTATAATCCATATTATAATCCATGTGGGTGGTTGAAGATTTAAGCACCACTTTCGTACCATGCGATTATTAGTATAGTATGAGGTTAATACCGTCCACGGCTTTATATGATATCGATATATTTGTAATATGGTATTAATACATTTAAAATAATAATAATAAAGAATTATATTTACCTCTAATCTGCTGTCTAGTTTAATGATATCATCTATGTTCTCCTTGGTGGCCGCTTTAGCCGCTGTACCCGCAACATCCGGTTTGTCATCTCCCTTCTCCTCCTCCTCTTCATCCTCACCCAGATCGATCTCATCTCCGGCAGTCAGGATATCTGCTAAATTTACCGTAGCTTGTCTAGCGGCTGGAAAAAACATGTCTCGTGATCTCTACAACCCAGTAAGTAACTTTTTCAGTTATCATGCAGTAGTACTGGTAGTCAGTCTTAAAAAAAAGGACCCATTATAAAATTAGTTGAACCAGTATGCCCAGATATCACATATTTTACTAGCCCAAAAACAAAGGAGCTTATTCTGTATCTTTAGCAATTGCTCCATTTACAAGATTGAAATCTCAAGAATATTCACGCGTATCCCTAAATACCCTGCATCAGAACATCGGATCATGTGGATAATTAAGAAAATAATGGTAAATGTGATCATGAAACCAGACTACTGATTATTGCTCACCAGTATCCAGAATTTCACTGAGACTTTTCTGTGGGAAGTTGATGCCTTGAGCGAGTCCGGGAGCGGTAGAGAGGAGTTGATGCTCCAAGTCTACACCGGGCCCTGCCCCCTCCTCCCCCCGGAGTGCGGGTAGGTCGGGCTCCTCCAGACCCCCCGGCCAGAAGGGGAAGTTGGTGGTGCTGCCCCTGATGCCGTCTGCCAGGCAGCCGGGGGCTCGACTCAGGGAGGTGGAGTTCTTACACGTCTCACCGATACCAGAGATCAGCTCCTCGCTAAAACCCATCAGCTCTCCTGTAACAAAATAAATTCACGTGCAATATATGCTTGATATAACGCGGTGTTCGAAATAACGCGGGTCTATCGGGTCCCCAATTTGTTTTGTATTATTCTGTAAACACGGGTCAAATGTCGCCCAATGGGATTCGTGTTTTTTTGGGTCAAAATAGAGTACATTTTGTACCAGTTATGCTGCGCATAGGCTTAGGATTCCTGGCCAGCATTTTGCTTACCAGTTGTTGGGTTTCTGTCCACGACGAGTTCCGTTTGGATGGGGGTCGTGTCTAAATGGTACAAGTTTGGAGGCTGGGGTTTCCTTGG
>JAXGGS010385607.1:0-10177 GCA_035585475.1 Armandia brevis
GCCTTTCTTGTCCTGCCAAACTGCCAATAATCCTCTGTCAACATGGGGCGAGCCACCAGAGTCGTGCCACACCCGAGCTGTCGCCGAAACAGATTAAAAACTAGTATAAAAAACTCTCCGTCTCCAGCCAATCACAGAACAGCTCGGGACTAGCAGGCTAACCGAGATTCGCTCCCACGTTAATAAATAAAATCATATGATAATTAATGATGAATAATAGAAAAGGGGAAAGTGAAGGAGAGGTGGAGATTAGCCTCATATATCAGGATTATAAACCCACGTCTGATTTGTGAGATCTAAATAAACAGCGAGTGATCGTCGGGCGGATATTTCCGAAAATTATTGATGCCAGAAATGAGCAAAAACTGATGATATAGACATCAAAATTAAAATAACCCATCACACTTTGACAGACATTATTGTGTCAAGTCAGAACATTTTCCCGGGCGATTTCTGCCCTTGTTTGAATATTAATGATCATCCTGTTTAACAATACGTAAGTTTTAAAACTAATTATATCAACATTTGCTTATTTGAGAAGCTTGAAAGATGAGGTCAATAATTGATAATTAAATGGAAACTGAAATATGACGTAATCTTTGTTTAGGATTGCATTTTCTTCAAAATGAAGTTGATGAGGTTTTTCCTTATACAGGGATCGCTGGACAATAGATGAAAACAACGTTAAGTTTATTCACCCGAGTGAAGGGAGGGTTAGTCTATGACACTACCCGGTCCCACATGCCCCAACTACTCACATTCTGCCCCCTTACAGTTTGTCTTATTAAATAAAACGTCGCGTGAAGGGTTTTATTTAAACATCAGCGTTGGTGACGGAGATGAAAGGTGCCGACATCAGCTTAGATTCGCACAGCTTCCGCCTCTGTCCTTCTGTCAACCCGCGGCATTTATTCAGCGCGACTCTGCCGGTTTGTGTGCGAGATCAAATGTCGGTAATATATTCAAACCTTAGAATTACATCGTCCAATCAGGTGTCCGTTTCACTGATTATACCATCAGACAATTCAATTAAACCTCAGTGTAAATGAGAAGGAAAGAATCACTTGAGCTGTATCCACATAGTGACTTATTATGACGTCATTAATCAGGTTTCCGAGTCATCACGGTTGGTAATCAGATTATTGGGATCTGCCTGGTTGATATTGACCCTGAGTTTTACTGCTTGCAGCAGCTGACGTTCGTTCTCTCTCCCCCGATAACTGGTGATATACGTTGACCCATCCCCCCTGTAACCCCCTTGCCACCACTCCCCGTGCTCTCAACCACCTCCCACCAAAACATTGAGTCATCCCTTCACGGTGCTTTTCTTTCCATCTCAGGAGATATTTTCCCTGTCACGACTAAGCCGGGGTGTTTTAAACCACCTGACCCGCCCGGGGTAATTTTTTATCCGACTTAACTGAGATTCTCTTCACATCCGCGGATAAGCGGCTGATTTAGGTTAGTGGGTGAACTCTCGTTCTGTAGTCTCGCCATGTCACGTTCCCTAGTCCCGTGTCTGCTCGCCAAGTCACGCTCCTGCTCCTCCCCGGGATGCCGCTCTCATCCCGAAATATCAGTCACTGTTACCAGGGCAACTCGCACGGTTTCCTTGGTAATAATAAGGATAGGATAATGATGGTTTTCTTTACCTAAAATGGTAGAGATGTGAAGCTGGGGAAGGGAGTCATGGGTACACCTGATCTATCTCATATCTTTGCCGTAATACGCAATTCAATTTGATTTATATTTGCACACATCGAATAATTAATCCAAATTAAGCCCCACTTAATACGTTGTCCCAATTATAAATTGCTCACAAATATTGGTCCAGCTATTTGGAAAAGTTACAAATTCTCACTTCTTGGGAAAAAACCCTTTTAATTGATGAACAAAGAATATGACTCATAAAACAGAGGATGCGTTGAAATAGAGGGGAAATAGTTTCTATTACATTCTCATTATTTCTAGGTAACATAGGCCTAAATGACATGATCAGCTGATCTTGGGCATTAACGCAGAACACTGTCAACTGATGTTTATCATTTGCTGTCAGTTAGGGTTTTAAGTTAGTCTTATATTCTGACAGACATTGTAAGTGATGGTCAGTTTTCTGCCGGAGCTCGAACAAGGTGATGAACTCGTTACTTTTCGGGACATGCGCCTCATAATGTAAACTACAATATGCCAAGTGCTCGACATCGGGGACAGACGACAATTTCTCTGACAAAATAAACAACCTTGGAGTGTCGGCTCCATCAGTTAAAAGCATCGACGCCGCGAGGGTTTAATAGAGGAGGGGTGAGGGAGCTGACAGGGAAAATGGAGGGAGAAAGTGTCACCATGAGCAGGCTATAAGAGAATTAAGACTATGTCAGCAAGAACAACAGCTGATAGATAAATAATTAGTTGCTTGTTTTGTGGACGAATGATAAATCAAAACAGTCACTGGTCGTTTTATGGTTGCCATGCGAACGAGGAGATTATTAATCTCTAGGCAGGAGGCTCTGCTACTGCTCCATATTACCGCAGGAGGCTCAAACAGAGAAACTTCATCAATAAAAGCCCAAACAGTAGCAGTAACTTCTTCAGCTTTCCAAAAGGTTAATATGATACCTAATAATTCTCATATATCTGTTAATTGCAACTACCTAACATCATACATAATACAGCCTCCCTACTATGCCGTACTCGTTCATGTCAATGCGAGAAGTTCATGTTTACAAAGAATGTGTAGATGTGCGTAATGAGTACTGTATATAAATGGCGATGCGATGAGGAAACTTGATATTTCGCAAACAATAATCATTGCACCTCTATATCAACCTGTTTTAATTTAAATTGAATGCTCGCGGAGTTTACGTAACGCTTTTCTACAACACTCATTCAACTCAATTAGTATACATCGCAGCGAGATACTTAATACAACAATTAAAGCTTTTCATTCATCAGGGTTTTTCCACTTTAAAGTTCGGGAAAAGAACGATATGATTTACATGCTGTCACCTGCCGAACTGATAGATGTGCAAGTATATAAGCATGCACTACTGACGATCGATTCAGTACTTCGTTGTATTATCGACACTGTGTCTTCATATGTACCACTTACGTTACTACTTGAAGGTCACACTCAAATACACACTACTCAACTCACTACTTCAACAATGTATTAACTCATTATATGCCTCAGGAGCATATACATTTTGATTGATTCACATATAACATGTATGCTATCACAATCCGATTCTGAGTTGAAATCGATCTCTAGCATGTTTAAAATAAGGATATGTACACGGACTTGAGATTACATTCACGGTAAAAAGTTCTCATGTCTATCAATCCGGTCAGCTGTCGGTAAGTGGTTGTAATGCCATGATCGATTATCTGTTCAAGTGCGCGGTAAGACGCTGCCGCCGTTAAAGGATTTCGTTGCTAGGTTGCCTTGTATGCTAATTTTGTTTTATGTTGATGTGCTGTTCATATCCGTTTTTAAAGTCTTTGTTAAGGTAAGACACAATTTTCTGTTCTCAACATTAAAGTTTGAATTGCAAAAGTTTACTATTCCAAGTTTGTTCCTGTAAAATGTGTTTCTCTTTGTTTTGCTCGTTGTTTTCGTGTCGATTGTAATATGCTTTGTGTTGCTAGAGGTGCTGTATTTTGTTGCTAAACTTTGATCTGTCGTTTCAGTTTTAAGAATGAATCCATTTTCAAGAGGGACGAAATATTTGTCAAGAGTCGAATTCATTCAGGACAAATAGTATACAATGTATACTATTAAAAAGTATACAATGTGCAGTTCATATATCAATTATTAGTATTATTATTTATATAGTGCTTATCTTAAGAGCTCTAAGCGCGGTACATGAGTGATTGATAAAATTTAATTAAAAATTTATAAAACATGGATAATAAAAGAGATAACAAATTCAAATTTTGAATATTGTATTTAAAAGCAAGATTTAAAGCCTACTTTCTAAAAATTGTAAACCATTACAACATGTATACAAATAAATGCGGGGATGAAGGCTAGAATATATATCAAAGACAGTTTGCTGAAGGATAAATCAACATCAAACTTGCAGAATGGTTAATTAATATATAAATCACATGGTGACTAAACGATCAATTCACATTCAGTTTAGAACCTTTAGCCAGAACTCGTGTTCTAACCAAAACGTAAGGACAGGCTTTCTGAAAGATTAATCAACATTGAGTTTTCTGAATGATTCAGCGGGGACATCTGATGGTTTTTTACTCAGATCTACTCCCCACTCCGGACTCGACTCATATTTCAGCCTCTCAGCCACCTCCCCGGTCGTCAACTCAGTTCTCAGCTTGGCTGTAAACAAGAATTACAAATATACTCACAACTTTCATGTTTATAGCTGTATGAGTGTGAAGATATAAAACAAATATTAGCTTTAAGAAGAAACTGAAGAGCAATGCTTCAGCGATTAAGAATTATATGTAACTATAAGTATATACATTTCTATTAATTGTATTATTCTCGTGGCTACAGTCGGTGTCACAAAACCTTAGAATGAAATATGCCATGCCCAAAGGGATGGTAAATTGCCATTATCTACGATCTATGATAACATGTTATATCTTAACAGAAAAGAGACATATTTTACCTATTATTTCTTTGATTGGTCCCTGGCTTGGTCCCTTGTGATCGTCAGGTAAATACTCATCTGGCATCATGTGAGTCCCAAATACTTTATACACGTTCTCCAAATTATCTCCGTGCACGTTTATCTGTAAGATACAAACTGTTACTTATAAATTACCTGATATTCGTGAACAGTTACCTGTTACCTTGATCCTTATATATTTATATAAGAAAGAAGAGAGTCTTGGGGTTGTCTTACAGGTAACGATGCTCGGAAGGGGAGTGGGGACAGTTTTTTGTTTTTGTTTTGAAGGCTTTAGAACCGTACCATGCTGTTAACATTGGGCATTGGTGCGGTAGCACCTCATGAATGTAATGCACATTATAGATATCTGTGCATCTGTGCACTTACATGTATCTGTGCATGTTGAATAATAAAGTTAATCATCAATGTTTTAGAGATTATTGTTCACATGTGTCTTTGTTTATGTCGAGATTAGTTGTCCGGTGTTTGTCACGGTGTGGTTTTGCAACGCGATGTTGGTGACGCCACTCGCGGTCACACCTGAGTGACCAGCAGCAGTCAAATGTTACTCCCGGTGGATTCATGTAATTGGTTAGAGATCATTGTTATCTATGTCATGTGTTCCGGGAATTTAACTGCCAGTCTCGTAACATATCTATTCGAAATTTAAATTACCGTTAGTAGGCAGAAAGCCTATGAACATATTTAACTGTCGTCGATCGTGTTAATAAAGTATTCCGAAGAATATGTTGGACTCGTGTTATTATACCTAGAATAACTTCAACAGTGCACATATGTGAGACTGGATCGAGCTGGGTTTGAACCCAAGACCTTTTTATCCGAGCGCCAGCGGTGTAACTCACTCTGTCGTGGTTGTGCAGGGTGGTTGGTGAAATTATTATTATTCTAAAAAAGAGGGTTTCAGAGGGCCCATACACCTGAGAATAGAAGTTAATGGAAACTGTCTCACCCTTTCCTGTAACTTTTTACTGAGGAGGGGTCTGAAAATTGCCATGATTGTCTCGAATACTGGTCCTGGGTTATAGTAGTGGAACCCTTTAAATCTGCCAGGGAAGTTGTTCTGCAAGTAAACACAAAACAATTATCTATAATGATCCGAAAATCTATCATCTAACGAAAATATGTACTATAAATCCACATTTCTAAACACATTTCACACATTTTTTATATCTTACCTGCCAAAGTTTGGTGGTTTTCTTCATCCTGTCCATCCCCCAGAATGTCAGGTGAGCCATGGAAAATCCTGTGAAATCCTGCATGAAATCTAATCCATTCACCTAAGATTACAACAATAACATAAGTGATGGTACATACAGCTGCTGGATACGACATATACAGTCACGGTCTCGCTAGTGTTGCGCTGGAGCGCGCAATTGCGCGAAATTAGCTCGCTGAAAGCGCAACATATTCGCGCTGAGAGCGCGCTGACAGGGGAGATCTGGGAGCTGAGAGCGTGAGCCTGGAAGCCTCAGTGTTTGTCCCTGCCGATGATCGTTCGGCCGGTGGAAGCCACTGTGTGTCTCGGTCCCCATAAGGGCCTTTAATTTATGTTGGTGGACATGCAGTGGCTTCCATCGCTCTAGCGCACTGCCTGCTCGCTGGGGGCGAGCTTCCAACGCGAAATTTACGCGTATAAAGGTGTGACTTTTCTGCGCTGAGCGCAACACTAGCGTGACCGTGACTGTTACTACTGAAATGAATATGTGTTTTAAGTTTTAAGTTGAGCTGTAGGATTCATACAACCCTAATACCAAACGTATGTTTCCTTGTATCCATAAAATTATTTTACGGAATATCAATTAATATGGCTGCAGAGCCGTTAAATTTTGCTCTTCTCACAAAATATCCACAACTTATTGCGATCGATTCATTGATTGCACATGGAAGTGTATGATTGTTAGCCATCAAACTCGCGATCACGTTAAATATTAAAATGTGACTCTTCTATCAGCCTACTTGCATGAATTTCAAACTTCATGATCATACAGAAACAAAACCAATCGTCCGGACCGCGGGGGTCTCATTAAATGTTGATGGGTAATCCAATATCTGCATGCAATTGATGAGTGTGTTTCTCCTTATCATAACAGTTCCATTATATATATTGGTAGTTCTATGGGATACCGAAGTACATAGCTAGCCGGGTTAGATGGTAACCAATTGTGTGGAAAAATTTCTCCGTGGACAATTTTCCACAGGAACAAAAGGGATGCACAATTTTGGTATCCCCTCATGCCAAGGCGTCCCCAGTTGTTAAAAAATGCTACTGGAGAATAGATTTTTGGTACCAGAGACACATTATTTCAACAGGGAAGACCATATTATATGTCACAGAGGTCAGGCCCTACTTTCCCTAATAAAATAATGGTTTACGCGACAGAAGCCAGCACTGCATTGACAACTATATCCAACTGATTCATGGATTAAAAGAGCAGACAGAAAAATGATACAGAAGATGTGAGGGGTGGATGTGTTTAGTGCATGCGTACCTGGGTTCTCTCATCCAACAGCATATAGGAGGACATACCGAATATGGCTTTTGTCATGATGTCCTGTTTTCCCTTCCATTTACGGTTATCTATGTCTAAACCTCCTGAAAAGGTCATAGTTCATTATCTTCATATCATCTTGCAAAAGATAATGATCATATTCGTGAAACTCTTTTTTACAAGGTCAATCTTGATATAAACGTTGATGAGGAATTTACTCAAAAACATATATACTTGTAACATAGTAATATTGACTTAAACTTATTTTAACTCATCTAGCCATTATGTTTAATTATCTATAATTATCTATTAATTATCTATTAATTATCTATTAATTATCTATTAATTATCTATTAATTATCTATTAATTATTTATTCATTATTTATTCATTATTTATTCATTATTTATTCATTATTTATTCATTATTTATTCATTATTTATTCATTTATCCAATACATGAGATCACCATGCATTATTATTGATATGAATAACATTTTTACAATCGTGAATGGTGATTTAAACACCCAAACACAGACTGTATCAGGGTCGGCGTAAACCACATGGTTATATATATGATGTGTAATTTAGACGAACCTATTCTGTACATGACCGCCTTAGTGCCCCTGTCTGTGTAACCCTGGGTGGGAATGGCGTACCTGCAAATACAAATAATGCATTGTAACAGTACAACCCAATTAGAAATAACACAAAATAATACTCAGGTCTATTCTGTTCCCCAATGTGATTTTCAAATGTTCTTAATAAACATGTGTCAAGGGCAAACTATGGAAATATATGACAGCTCGATATAACGCGGTTTTTTAAGGTATTCAGATCGTAACCCGGGTTATATGGAAGGTTCAATCTAGAATTATGATAAGGTGATAAGGTAATTGTATGCGGGAGCCACTTTTTTCATTTATTTTATGATTGAATTTCCATGTGATCAAAAAGTTTACCTTAAAACTCCACAGAACAGTCTATTTAGATATCGTTATTGTCGAACACGAAAACAAAAGGTAAGTGGTAAAACAGTTTACTGGACTTACCCTGTCTCTATGAACTCCCAGAGATCCGGATCAGTGTAATCATAATTATCAAACCACTGAGGGTTTTCAGTTTTAACAGTGAGCCACCCCTCCAAAGTCTTCCTGGCTTTAAGCTGGCTAAACTTTGCGTGCCTGAGAAACTTCAGCAGAAACCTGGTGTCTGAAAGTAAAACATTGTAAACTTAGCATATCTAAGAACCTTTAGCAGAAAACTAGCTGGTGTCTCAAAGTAAAACAATATAGACATACTTTGATCACACATTTCATTATATAGTATATTCAATTATTTAAGGGCTTCTTGTAAGTTTTGTTGTGGTATTTAAGCCAAAAATAATGGTGCAAACATACTGTTTCTGGTTAATAAAATGATTTATAAACAAACATCGACATGGCCTGGTTCTCTTGCATGTGTGGCTAACTTAAAGTTAAAAAGCGGCACATGATATTTTTTAATATATTGATACTAATGAGTTTTATGCGAGTGCGCAACTTGCGATAATATAATTCATATCAATTATCAGTAACCGCGAGATAGCAATGTGCACACTTGACGTTGATTAATCAAAGCGAAGGTGTGAAGGATACATACATGTACATGTACTACAATGTACTACAATGTACTACAGTGTACTACAGTGTACTGCAGTGTACTACAGTGTACTACAGTGTACTACAGTGTACTACAGTGTACTACAGTGTACTACAGTGTACTGTAGTGTACTACAGTGTACTACTGTGTACTACTGTGTACTTCAGTGTACTTCAGTGTACTTTAGTGTACTTTAGTGTACTTTAGTGTACTTCAGTGTACTTTAGTGTACTTTAGTGTACTTTAGTGTACTTTAGTGTACTTTAATGTACTACAGTGTACTTCAGTGTACTTTAGTGTACTTTAGTGTACTTTAGTGTACTTTAGTGTACTTTAGTGTACTTTAGTGTACTTTAGTGTACTACAATGTACTACAATGTACTGCAGTGTACTGCAGTGTACTACAGTTTACTACAGTTTACTGCAGTGTACTACAGTGTACTACAGTGTACTACAGTGTTCTACAGTGTACTACAGTGTACTGTAGTGTACTACAGTGTACTACTGTGTACCACTGTGTACTTCAGTGTACTTTAGTGTACTTTAGTGTACTTTAGTGTACTTTAGTGTACTTTAGTGTACTACAGTGTACTTCAGTGTACTTTAGTGTACTACAATGTACTACAATGTACTGCAGTGTACTGCAGTGTACTACAGTGTACTGTAGTGTACTGTAGTGTACTGTAGTGTACAACAGTTTACTACAGTTTACTGCAGTGTAGTACAGTTTACTGCAGTGTACTACAATGTACTACAGTGTACTACAGTGTACTACAGTGTACTGCAGTGTACTACAGTGTACTACAGTGTACTACAGTGTACTACAGTGTACTACAGTGTACTTTAGTGTACTTTAGTGTACTTTAGTGTACTTTAGTGTACTTTAGTGAACTTTAGTGTACTACAGTGTACTACAGTGTACTACAGTGTACTACAGTGTACTACAGTGTACTACAGTGTACTACAGTGTACTACAGTGTAATAGCATACCTGTGGGACACTTTAAATGTTTTTGTTGTAGAACCCATTGTCTGAATGTTTCCACCTGTCCCAGCCTCTCCTTGGGGTCCTCGTGTAACTCCTCCTTAGCTTTCTTTAAACTCGCCTCATCCAGGGTACACACATAATAATCAGCCATGTTTGTTTACTGATTATCTGTAAGCAATGAATAACAACATAAATACAGGTATTACAGGTACATACATAATAATCCACCATGTATGTTTACTTACCACCGTAAATAACAACATAAATACAGGTATTGTATGTACACAATGCATATAATCATTAGCCATGTTTGTTTACTTATTATTTGTAAATAACAACATAAATACAGGTATTGTATGTACACAATGCATATAATCATTAGCCATGTTTGTTTACTTATTATT
>JAXGGS010385718.1:2466-12626 GCA_035585475.1 Armandia brevis
ATATTCTTACTTTTAAAATCGTTTGGTCTTTATTAATTACGCTTGGTTGTATGACACATTGTTATGAATAGTTACATTTCTCATAATATTATAGTCACACTAGACGTAGCTAGATGTGCTGATAAAAATCGAGATGCCGGACAATACTAATATAAGGAAAAACCAAACGTGGAAAAGTGTCAACCAAAATGAAGAGACCAAACAATGTATAATATAGAAGTAAAAACAACAATTCAAAACAATTCGGAAGCGTTGCTGAAAACATAACACAGAAAATAAAACGGCAAATATACGCCGGAGCATAACAGTTAAAGTTCAATTCAAGGAAGTAAAGCACTGGACAACTCGCGAAGTGTTCAGGGAAGCTGGGCCAAAGTACGTTATCACAGCGTGCGATGACCAGAAACTGTGGTGCTGAATTCATGGGTAGATACTCCTTGGGACTTCAGAAGCGTACAATTCTAAACCAGCGAGGGCACAGGCTTTTCGGAAGCCTGCGCGAAAAGTGGACCGAAAAGTGTCCCTGGTGACGGATGTCAGGTAAAAGACGTCGGCGGAAGTCCACCAACAACTAGGTTTATGAGAGTGTTCCAGCTTGTGACCAGGTCGACTGCGGGGTCCAGGGTTCTGTAGAAGGGAACGGAATCATGAGTAGCGGCACTTTGACGGGATTTTGTCCATTTGACGTACAAAATGGCGCCGTTTCCGTTCGGGAAGAGGTCGCTCACAACAAGGTTTCTAGTAGGGTCGAACCGAGAAGCAGTTTCTGGGACGATGTTTGACAACCTACATAAACCCTGAAAGCTGAGGATGATTCCGATTTTATCAGAAGTAGGTCGGAGCTTGTGTCGCAGTGTCTGAGTGCTAGGAGGAGGGCCGCGCGACCGCAGTAACCAGGATACAGCGTTAGGATCATCAGGGGAGGGTTCCTTGACATGCATGTACCAGCTCCGGATCTTTTTTACCGCTTCCCAAGCACCAGCGGGATGACCTAAGGCCCATGTAACCCAGTCCGAATAAGCATCAATTGTCACAACATGGAGAGGGAGGAATCCACTAGACCAAACCGATACTGCCAGCATGATGACGTACATATATAGAACGGGGAAGCTTAAAAGACCAGTAGTAGAAAAAGATCAACATTTCTGTATCACATGTATCAATCCCCCATGCCGCGCTCACGTAAGGGCACTCACTTCTACATTTATGTGACAGTATGTGCGCATATAAATTGTAACATGTGGATTCATATACAATAAACCAATTTAATTCATTTAACCAAAGCTCTCTAACAGGAGTTGAATTTAAACGTTGTGACCAAGTTGGCCTAGCACTTTTTTGATGACATCTTTTATAGTAGGTGTTATTTCAACCTTCGTGCAACATATCTTTTCATACTCGTTAAGATGCTCAGATGGGTCACATCTTTCAGTTATCGATGTAATAATCTCATATTGATCCTGGATTTGTTTAAGTTGCTTCACTCTTTTTTCCCATCCCACTTTCATTTCGTGCTGCTGCCCATCGATCAGTATTTTGATATGCTCATTAGAACTCATGGGGTTAGGTTGCAGAGCGATTTTATGAAGTCTGTCTATACTACATTTAACTTTTAAGGTCAATTCCAAAGTACTGAGTAGTTCCTTAATGTAATCATGTTGCACTTTAATCAGAGTTTGCTCGGAAGAGTCTTTTTTTTTTACCGAATTCATGGTACCTTGCCTCAAGATCGTCATAAGTCCTTTGGATTTTAACCTCCTCATAAATAAAAACCCATGGGATATTTTGATGCAAATTCCAAAAACAATTGAGTGGACAAATTCTACAAAAACCGTCGTTGTCCATTGCACAACAACTTTTTTTGTCATCGTCATCACTATACGCACAATTTTCATGGCATGTTCGGTTACATGTTGAGCAAGTTGTTGTCATTTGACCTGGAGCGGTTTGTACCTTTTCATATGTCGTCTCAGTCGTTTCGTAAGTGAAATTCTTGTTGGCCTTTATCATCGTTTCATGTTGCTTGATAACGTTTTCTTCCTCTTCTAAACGATTCAATGTAATTGTTGAAATTTCGATTTTTACTTGCAAGCTGCTTATATGACATTGAATTTTCTTTCTCTCTGCAAGTACTTCCCTTGTAAGTTTGAGGCTGATAGTCGTTGATGTAGATACTTTTTTAAGAAAAGATTCAGAACTAGCGACACCCATATCCCAGAACATCTTATCAAAGGAGATGTTTGTACCTGTTTGATTAGCCCCATTAGCGACATACAGTGCGGCATTGTTGAACTTAAAGAAATCATGAAATGGCAAGTTTGCTTTCCTTATAGCACTGAGTGATTGAGGTTTGTTTGCATCAGCAAATGTCAGCATCATTGAAATGTTGTTTTTAATACCTTTTCCGAAAAGGGACATGATCTGATCGAAAATGTATTTTTGTGTGTTTGTGAGTCTTGGTGATGAGGCAGTAAGTACAAAAGAAACACAGTCAATCTGATCTATACCGTCAACATCTTGAAATAAATGTCTCATTTGCTCGGTTATTTCCTGGTCTCTTTCAATACCTCTAGTGTCACCAAAACCCGGCGTATCAACTATAGTGAGGGAATAGCTAATTGGCATACCTGGCATGTGATAGAATGTATAAGCTGTAATGTTAGAGGTTTGACTGGTTGCCTGGTCCTCACTTGAATCTGGGTCGGTTATAACTATTAGTCTATATAGATCCTCCCATTCCATGCAATAGATATAATTTACAATACCATTTATAAGTGTAGATTTTCCCGCTCCTGTGGCTCCAACCACCAAGATGACTTTTTCCTCTTTGGAGGGTGGTGGTGGAGTCCCAAATGTGAACCTCCTTAACATTTCACCCCTCTTAATTCCGATCTGTTTCATTCTTAATTCCCAAATTGGTAGTTCAGATCCCATAGTTTCCTCATGGTCACCCTTGTGAGTTCGCTGATAACGTTTTGAATTAGTTCGGACATAGTTCTTGAGACGTTTCTTCTGAAAACAGAACAATACATGTTATGGATATCTAATAACAAGTTTCCGGGAGGGGAAATTGAAATCAATGGCGAGCGGGATATGGGCGCAAAAATTCGCCACAACCATTCAGTTCTATGGGTAAAACATTATCCATTTGTTTGGCGAGTCCTGGAGACAAGCCTGTCGTCACTAACATGACGGCTTGTGTGGTAGCCTTATTGACGCCATTAATACACACATCATTGCCAATTGACATGTTAACATGACATGCACTTGTGGGTCATGGTTGATGTCGCCCAAATGGGGGCTCGGCCTGGGAGGGCCTCATCAGGTCGGCACTGCCGTGAATCTAAGAGGGGGGCGCGGACCTTGTGTGGCACTGGGGGCACACTACCTTGAGCACCTGGTGGCAATACAGAGGTTGACACACAAGGAAGTGTGTGGTCTCTTCTCAGGGATGAGCATGAATTATCCAGGAATTCAAGAGGTGGGGGATGATTTGCAGGTGCCTTATTAGCCAAATAAATGAATATATGTTTTTCGGGGCTCTGGGAGGGATTGTTCCCCGATGTTTTAAGAAAAGGAATTTGTCAAGCAAGTTGAGACCTGGTAATTGAGCATGTTTTGCATTGGACGCAGTAGACCAAGTTGTTGCAGTTGCAGTCGGTGGCTTTTCTGGTTCTGTAATTGGCCTTAATGGTCGGATTGACTATGCTGTCCTTGTGGTTGATTTTTGGGTCATTTAACTCCATGTTTACTTCCAGAGTTATTTCAACATGTATACACAACCAATGATTGTGTAATAGGGGTATACTTTCGCATTCGGTAATTTTCTTCAATTCATACTATATGCATATGCGATTAGGAATATTGTGTTCAGGATTTGGTTTAATCGGATCCCAAAGTTCGCCGTTATACATGCAAAAGGCAACCGATCGGACAAATGGAGATCATTATAGTTTAAATTTAATGATGATTAAATGAGATAATCCATACCTTTGCTGCAATTTCATCTGCAAAATAATGAGTTCGTTAAGACATATGTTATTAATCATTTTGTATTAATATGACAGGATATACATGATTGTGTATTATTTTGTTATTGTAATTATTCATACAAATTAAATCACCTAATTTGCGATTGTACCTCTGCAGCATCGGTGTGAAAAGATTATCCATTTTATTTTTAAATTCGTCAAAAATTGATTGGGTCTAGGGATGATAAGCGATGATTGATCAAAATAAAGTACCATTAGAATATACTATGATGATATAAGATATGAGCAAAATCAGTAAATCTTGGCTATGATGAACGACAGAGGCACCCACCTTAACTCCATGATTACCTCCAAGCAATACCAGCTTTTTGCAAATCAGCAATATATTTTTCCTCTCCTCCTTTCGAACAATATGTTTGTTTCTGGATATTGTCGCGAATAAACTGCCCTTCACGTGCAAGTGCTGTTGATGCTGATAATGCTGACTTCCTTTCATTGTCCAATTGTAACTTTTTTTCTAATTGCGTCCTCATTCTCCTAAATAGTAAAATTTTAATCAATAAATGTGTAACTTATCCTTGTTTAATCACTGATACTCAGTGATATAAAGCTAAAATGTTCAATTATATGATCTATATATAATTTCACTAAGCAAACAGTTTGTATCCCTAATTCGGGAGTCCGGGGTGGGGGTGGGTGGGGGGAACCACCAATTCTGAGTCTGTAGCAACGGTTATTTTGCGATTTTGTACCAGGTGGGCACAATTAAATTATCGAAATTGTTGAAGTTATTCAGGCAAAATAACACAAGTCCAATATATTCTTTGGAATACTTAATTTAACGAGCGATCATCATCATCAAAAGTACATCATGTGATGTGTTTGGAGGCTTCTGACTAACTGACGGTAATTTAAATTTTGAATAGCCACATTAGAATATTGGCTGTTACTTCGATCTACAGCCAATTACGTTAATCCGCCGGGAGTAACATCTGACCGGTGCGGGTCACTTAGGTGTGACTGGGAGCAGTGTCACTTACATTGCGGTGCTGCAACCAAGCTGTGACAACCACCGGACAACTATCTTGACATAAATTGAGACACACACATGTAAACAATAATATCTCAAACATTCATGATTAACTTTATTGTTCAACAGAATTTGTTTCGAAAAGTGCAAGTTGCCGAACATTCGAAACTGGGTCATGAAACTGGGTCACACATGCGGACAAACTGGGTCACACATGTTTTTTTGTGTAGTGGAGAGATGGGCAGGTGGAGAAGCCGAGAAGCCAAGAAGCCGAGAGAAGAAGAGGGGTGAGTCTGTTTAGGCTGTAGATGCTGTATAAAACGAGAATCCATTTCATGAGTGATTGCCTTTTATTTGGTCATATTCACTCATTTGATCAATATATTCACTCATTTGATCATTATATTCACTCATTTGATCATCATTTCACTCATTTTATCGGTATTTACACTAATTTTATCGGTATTTACACTAATTTTATCGGTATTTACACTTATTTACACTTATTTTTCCTCATAATTTCCTCATAATTTCCTCATAATTTCCTCAAAATTTCCTCAAAATTTCCTCAAAATTTCCTCAAAATTTCGTCATAATTTCCTCATAATTTCCTCATAATTTCCTTATTATTCATCACCTTTGTGTTAGTATTCTTCATTTCTTGAGATTTTCTCGTCATATTAATATTATTCACCATTTTCCCCCATTTTCACATATTACAAGAATGATCATCGTTTTATACAGCCCTCTTAGGGTGTGTCAGAGGATGACTTGGTGTGTATTACATACCGGGGGGAGAGGGGAGGGGCGGCGAGGCGTAAGGGAGCTACCGGGGAATGCTCGTGTCAGTGGATAAATTGGTATGTTGTGGAGGGGAATGGTTAAATCGACTCCTAATACTATTTCCAATAGTTAGTAACAATACCCGCAGCGTGGGTAACGGCAACTAGTATATATAAATTCTGCGGGCAGGTGGATCAGTGGGTTTCTGTGTTATCAAGACGAGTCAAAATTAGGCTATTTTTTTGTTTTTCGATTAAGAAAGTTCTATCAAATATCGAGCAATTTTAAGTCGAACTTCGATTCATTGAAATGAAATAGGCCATAATCATCTATATTCTATGTATGCAGATGAATTCAGAACAGTTAATCTTTGTATGCGTCTCTCAAATTAAGCTTGTCATCAGAAACCGCTCAAGAGGCTAACTCAGTGTCAGTAAAGACAAATGACTTTCTTGTTGTAGAAAGTATGGCGTGGCTTCAACAACAATTTGTTATTTGTCACATAATCATCCATATTGATAAGACAAACAATTTTGGCGTCTTGGGAGAAGAGGTTATGAAGCGCGCTGTGCGGAATTTTTGCGCGTTATAAACATGGTTGATGCAATACTGTACATACAAATATATTAAATAAAGCAGTTACTTACTTTTAACTTTTTTCGGGAATAGTTTGAATCAATAACTGGAAACATTGTAAGATGTTTCATAGCATCTGCGGTAGCATGAGCAAACTCATCATCAAACTGCTGTTGATTTTCTGTCGGTAGCTGCAAGCCCTCCATTTGATTCGATAAATGCACCTGAGTCACATTCATTATCTCATCCACTACATAGCTAACAGTGAAAAATTGTTCTTCATTCCAGACTTCAACCATCGAATTAATAACATTTCGCCATACTGAAAATATTATATACTAGGTATCAAACATAGGTAGAAAAATTTATTTGAATGCATAAAACGAAATCCAGTCCACTGATTGAAGTTTAAACCCCTCACCTAAATACTTTACTCCGTCGGATATTTTATTAATTTCTTTATCTATGGTTTTCTTAAAATCAGTCGAACTATTCACCAACTGTCCGAGATTAAACATACTGCGAAAAGACGTGAACTCTATGGTTAAGAATATGAACATTACGTAGATATAATTCACATATATATTATATGTTTTCATGCATATCATAGTTATCTTTAAAGATTGACGGTACTGACTGCAATTGTTTTACTGGTGCCCGACAGATATGTACCTTCTAATTTCGCCAAGTAATTGTGGCTCATTTGAAATAGTGAAGATGTCTTCCGCGTGATTTAAAATAATCCCAGGTTCACCCTCATTATGATAACAAATTGTATCTTCCTGTCTACTAAAATCAGAAATATATGGGATAACTCGGTACGCATATGCTGATCGGAGGTATCATCTTAGCCGTTAAGAAAAAATGATTAACATATGTAGATTCGAATAACATAGATGTGTTAAACCTGGTCATAAACACTATGCTTGGGAACATTCTCTCTGCTGCTCCATGTCTGTGCATCCTGAGGCCTTCTTTTAACTTTGGTAAACTAACCGATATGCCGAACATCAGACATTATTTTGATATCACTAAAAACGTTAGCTGATAATTAGAGATCCTTCATTTTCGAATGTGATAGTTTCAAAACTGGTCATTAGGTGACAGCTTAAACTGACTAGCTTGCTTGATGCGTATATTAATCATGAGTATACTCACGTGAAATTCGTAAGTTCAGCTAAGCAGGTCATATCATCAAATGCATATATGATTGTTGTCGACATCAGTGCGGCCATTGGTAGCAACTAGAATTTAGATTCGTGCGGCTGCCATACAATTTTATCCTGTTAATTTAAGTAACTTTAAATGACATTATCGAAATATTTATGGCCTTGTTAATCTAATTGTGTACCTCGTTTTTTTTGTTTACATCATGTGCCATTATAACAAGGTGGGCTGATTCGTCATGTGGATGTTTTACTGCCTGGACATAAATTCCCTCGGAAGTAAGTAGGTCTAAACAAGATAGATGCTTTATAAATACAAAATTATGAACATTTAACTTGCTAGTAACCTAAAAATCATTCATCATATTTTGACGTAGTGTATTTACCTGTTTTGATACCTAATTTTTCAAGACACTTGTCCCTATTCGGACCAATTACACTGATAATTCCAGTGACTAAGATTTGGTCGTGCGATTTGTCAAGTTTCAGTGACATACTTTTTCCATCATTGAAGATAATTATTTGTGGATCTGAGAATATATCTTGTGAACCAACTGTGAAATATTGAATAATAAGAGAACTTCGATATTGCAGGTAATGTAAATTTTCTCTATAAACAAGGAAAGCCCCCTAAATGAATTATTGTTTCATATCCTACCAGGTTTGCCGTCCAGTAGCTGTGTTTGATACAAAAGAGAGATTTATCATAACTAAACAATTGTACAATTAGTGGTATTGTTGTCATCAATTGTTATAATTGTAAATTGATGATCTGAATAGAAATTATACTTAAGTCAGTAATACCATGCTCTGAAGTTCTTCATCATTTCCTCTCACATTTGAACCACGTATTTTCTAGATATCGGAACAATAAAGCACAAGCAGTAGAATTGTTTCTAATTACAAGACAATGACTAATATAAAATTGCAGATTATGGAGTGGATGTAGCGTCATAAGACCGCATACATTAGTATCCTTAAGTGCCACAAATGTCGAACAGTTAACTAAAGAAAAATCACCTTTAACTTCTTCCATACAACTGATGATAGTATTTTCTGGGCAAACAAAATAGAAAAGATCAATGATAGAACTATAGATTCAGTATCAAATTCATGTGAACATGCTGCAATCAAGCTATCTACAAGTACAAGTACGAGTGTGTCAGACCTGTTCGGATTTGTAATATATTGCATGACCCAATATTAGCATCACGATGAAGATCACGATGACTGATATTAAAGCAGGATGAGCTCCGCCACTGTTGACGGATTCTGCTGCTGACGTCGACACGTCCAAAATTGCTGTAGTCATGTCGGTGGTTCCTTGGGCTAAATGGCTATTAGTTTACTTAAGCGTTTTCTGACATAGTACATAACAATATTTATTAAGATAGGCCAAAAACGTGTACGCGGAATTGGAACTCCATGCACAGAAACTACAATAAGGGGCCTACCTGTTGTGACGTTAATATGTCTGTGTTGCTCAGTTACCGATATCTCTACAATCGTTTTGCTAAATCCTCTGATGCTGTGCCACATGAAGAGTTCCAGGACAAACTTTCCATGTTGATTAAAATGTACATGGAGGATGCATTCTTTGTTGATTGCATTTGAACCATAACATGGTACACTCTCCTGGTTTACTGACATGTTCCCATTTACCACCGATTCAGCAGGAGGAATGGTGGCGATAAACTCACGGAAAGATCCTTCATAGAGCTGGATACCGTTATCAAATACACTTGTCCCATTACTTTTAAGAAGAGGTCGATGGAAGGAATTCCAAGGGGGACACTCTATATGAAAAGATACTACTATTCCAAATGATTGATAACATATTTTCCCATATTAGTCCCATAATATCAATTACTTTTTTAAATTAATTTGCTTGAGTATTACATATGTTAATGATTATTCAGATGCCGTTCATAAATTGTCGTTAGCATGGGTGAAGGTTTTAATAGAAAACGTGTTTACCTTTGGTGTCATGAACTGCAAGCCGTATGTTACTGTGGATTGGGTCATTACTAAAATAGGCGCTAGCACGGTAATCCCCGGCATTAAACATTGTTACAGGATCAAAATGTATCTTTATAGGATATTCCTTAATAAACGACCGAGATGTGTTTGTGTTTTCAGTATATTTAAATACTAGGGAAAGGATTCCTTGATTGCTGACTTTATTTACGTGAACTCCTTGTATCATTCCATACTTGGCCTCAGTGAACATCCAGGTTAATGTCACATTGTCACCTGCACAGAAATCTAAGTGAGATGGAGTTGTAAGCCAAGAGGAATCCAAATCTGTTGATTAAATGATCGTGCTTATTGAACGTAAAATTTTCCAAACTCTTAATGAAATAAGGGTCAAACCACCAGAACCCCTGCTAGTAAGGTTGATATACAAATATGCCATGATCGCAGTTCGATTAATCAGATGTAATTTCTTTCAACAAGCTCAACAATTCTAGTAAGGCCCATAAAATTAACAAAATGATTCTCGAGTTATTTAGACCTCGAGAAACGGCGATGTGGCGGGCGTTTTTTTTTCCTGATTTCTAAAGTTGCACTGCCCATTTATCTTTTTCTTTCTATTCCCGCCCCCTCAGTGGT
>JAXGGS010385829.1:0-12624 GCA_035585475.1 Armandia brevis
GAAAGCAAGCTGTATTTAAGTATAAGTAGGAGTGACGAAATATTGACCATCAATGTTTATCAAGTGCAAAGGTCCCCAAAAAGTAAACAAATGGAGGAGCTTGAATCTGATTTAATCGTGAGTGAAATCCGGTATGTCATCATGATTATCTGACAGTAATTTTCCATGACATCAATTGTTATTACAGAATATCAACGGGACAGTTAAAGAGGTTAGTAGATGTGAAATCATTTTTAAAAGTTATGATGAATACAGGTATGACCCCAAAATTGTCCAGTGGGGTATTGAAGTACAAGGGGGTAAACAAGCTTGTCAAGGTCACTGAAGACAAACTCCATGTAACCTCACTGCTAACTATATAGAAGACTTTTGAGTAAAATAGTGTTTTTATTATCTAATTCACACGGTGGACTAGCTGCTAGCTGACTTTGTCCGAGGATAGCCTCTTCAAAACTCTTAAAAATCCTTCACTGGACAAATGAAGGGTGAATTTTGACAGATGAGAGACCCGAAAACCGGCGAGACTTTTCAAACACCTGTCGCAGTTGGAGCAAATCTGCCACGTCATTGACCATTATTTGAGGTGTAATCGGAAGATGTGAGAACATAAATGAACGGGGTAAGAATAGCAGGCATCTATGGGTGTTTTTTCTTACCTTTTTCAGCGAAAATCTCACCGCATACGCCATGCTTAACTTATCGCTCTTGCAGGTTCCCTACGAAGAACGGAAATGGCGTTTTGAAACCTTTCTTCTCTCTCTATCCGAGAGTTAAGCGTGAAAACTACTTAGAAGTAGTTACATAAAACTACTTTTTTCTCACACCGGATACAGTAACGTGACAACACATAGCAACGTTTGTCAACAAAGTTGGATCAGTTTGGTGTAGTCGAAAAGTTCTCACGTTCTCACAGTTTAATCTTTAAAAACCTGCATTTTGTTGAGGATTCCTGACGGATTAAGAACAAATAGAGATGGCAGAACAATTTACCGGAATCGAGAAGGGCGCAAAGACGTCTGACTATTACAGAACTAAGAATATTCCAGGTAAGTCCGATGTTTAAGAAATTTACGTTGTTGCTACAATCTGTAAACAGTGATCTGTATACAAAGCCAAGATATCCATAGTCCATGTAAATCAAATACATGTATAGCTAAATGTAGTTATGTTTAAAGGCCATGTTTAAAAGACCCATCAATGTACAATGATACGTTAATCAAGATAGTACATCTAATATCTAAGAAACCAGTGCAGTTTCAGTTAAGTCTCCGTTGTCCTTTGCAATTTATCTGTTTCACATCGTGCATAATATTTCACAATATGATGGTCTTGGATCGATAGTTTATATATTTAAATGACTCAAATTTGTGTATTATTCCAGGTCGGTTTGATAACCCCGAATGGTTCGAGGGCTACAGCCAGAAGCCATGCCACCCCATGTACAAAACCTCCAACAGCGACTACGGTAAACGAGCACCCACAGTCCACACCATGCCAACAAGCTTCCGCGGCAAATCTCAACAATTCTCAGAGAAGCTGGGCAAATGCGGCAATTACAGAAATCATTCGCTGAACTGCGCCAGTGACAAGACCAACGTGCCAACTCACTAATGGTTCGAAAACATTTAAAATAAAACAACAAACAATTAGGACTTTGTTCTTGTGTGGATTCTAGTTTTTGTCCAGTGAAACGTTAAAGCACAAGGGGATTTTAATCTGAATTATTTGGATGAAGGGTTACGAATATAATATTCATTGCATTTTACTGCGATTTTATACAGCATGATTTCCCCTTTACCTACTTTATCTATTCCGAAACAAATTGATGAATTGAAAAATTGAACTTCATGAATACTAAAATACATTGTTCATGTATATATGATATTATAAATATTTATATATGTATACACGTTCATCTCTCTTAAGGCCAAATTATGTGAATAGACTTCTGTATTATTAAGATTTCCAAAGCAAAACATATTTATATAACATATACATGCAGTATAAGTTAACACCCTTTCAAAGATCGAGTACATTATTGTAGTTTGTCTGTGTGAATTAACCGTAATGTCGACTTCTTTAAAAAAAATTATACTGAAGTTGTAAATTGTGCCAACTATTAAAAATATACAATGTAACTGGGTAACCTGGCTCTATATTTATATTTACAGACTTTGTATATACCTATGCAAGTGATTTGAAATACACATACATATAATGGTGTATTCATTTGTGTCCACGAACACGATTTTGTTAAGCGTGTTTCACTGTATCACTTCTGCGATGATGTTTGTGCCTAAAAGTATTTACTGGTTATTTCGATTAACTGATACTTTGTATAAATGTACATTCCCTTATCGGGGAGAAAATAAATATTCATTAAAAAAAAGGTTGAAAGATACGAGTAATTTTTCATAGTAGATTAAAAACAAAGCATTGTCCATCGCCTCAATTAATCTGATTTATTTGTGATTTAACATTGACTCAAGAAATTTAAGTTAGTTTGTTACATGATCAACAATGAAAAAGTTTGCTATAATACAAAATAATTACCAGCTCGGCAATAGAACAGTAATATCTTACGTAACACAAAACAACATCAAAAAACGAGTTTGATGAAAAACATTGATTCAATAATTTGCTTAATAAAAACATGAGAATATATAATGCGAGCGATTGTCTCTTATAAGAAGTTAGATGTATCAAAACAGTGTGTATACATGTAGCATGTCTATAGCAGGCACCAATAATCAATACGTAAAAACAGAATCATACGTATATAAACGTATCCACAACTTTACAGTACATGTATAAAATGATACAGTTTTACATAATGTATCAAGAGCAATTTAAGGTTCCGATACATAAACCAGGTGGCATGATCTTGCCAATCTTAGTAAAATGTTAAATCGTTATTATATCAAAACGAAATGTATTTGATATGACCCATCAATAATAAATTTGCATTAATTTCACAACGCTGATATGTATGACAATTATTAAGACCCTTGTCTAATCGAGCTACCTATTGAAGTTAGATTTGAAAACTTTAAACTCGGCAATATATAACAATACTGCTAAAATACAAGTGTTTAACTCGTGATATAATATAAAAGTATAATTGTAATTTCCAGTAATTAATACCAGTTGTATTATACGAGAGCATTCTCTTGATTTTGATTCTTGTGGTCGTCATCTTAGTTCTTAGTCCCTACAAGTTCAACATCTGCTGTTAATTTGTCATCATTTCCACACTTTTCTCCACCTACTTCATCAGTCAAGTCCTCACTCTGAACATTGAGCAACACAAATTCAGTTTCTTCGGATAACTAGACAAAGACGAATTCTCATCTTGTAGTTGAGACGCAGCTCCTGTTTCTAGTGGAAGATCCGGGTCTATCTCTACCGGTGACGTATCTGTCACGTGTGTTACCGGTGACGTATCTGTCACGCGTGTTACCGGTGACGTGGCTGTCACGTGTGTTACCGGTGACGTATCTGTCACGTGTGTTATAGGCGAGTCGCACTGGGTTGCCTCTCCTCGATACTTTCGTTTATCTCCATAGAATCCTCGCTTGGACTTTCTAGCTCTAAATGAATGCTGCAATCTGAATTCGATGCTTGTCCGCTGGTATCAAGGGAGTTCGATGCTTGTCCGCTGGTATCAAGGGGGTTTGCTGCTTGTTCGCCGGCAACCATGGATTTTACTGAATTATCAACTGATCGCGACTCAGTTGGCGATATGACGCCACCTAACTCTGATACGTCACCGTCTTTACGTAATATTAAAGTATGCGTGACGTCACTCGGGATATGTTCTATAAGAGCTGATTCTCCGTTTGTGTTAAACTCGGCAGAACTCGGCTCTGTCCGGCTACTCTCTCCCTCCGCTTCTAAAGAGGGAATATGATCTGCGGTTTGGCCTCCATCTGAGATTATCTGATTTGATGTGGGATTATCTGCACGCGCTGCTACGTCACCAGCAGTTAACCCAGGGTCCAGGTCTTCAATCTGTCCATCTTCTCTGACCATCGTGCTATTGGTATCATCTCCTCTTGATTCCGGCTCCTTTTCAGTTTGTGATTTAGCAACATGGCCAGCTGCTTTATCAGTGACATCACTAGCTTCTTCCTGGCTTATAGATTCAAATAAATCTAAACTTGCGTTAGGCTCAGGTAGGATATCAGAAGGTTCATCAACGGGTAGTTCTGCGACGTCATCAGCTGCGTTTCCGACGTCATCCACAATATCTTGGCAGCAATCTGTAATAGCATTCATATCACTGGTGGTGCCTGTGACGTTGTCAACCATATCGAGGACGTCTCTTATTGTTTCTTGGCTGCTATTAACCGTGTCGATGTCGTCACTAGTTACGTCATCAACTGGGCTTTGCATTTCATCGACTGAGTCTGTGACATCATCAACTGTATGGTCGTCGTCCTCTAGTGCTTCTGTGATGTCATTAATCATGGTTGTGACGTCATACGCCGTATCCGTGATATCCTCTGATGCCTCTGTAATATTAACGGTAAAAGTGTCATCACTAATAGCGGTCTTTGTGCTGTCATCAACTGATTCTGACAACTCATATATGTCTGTGGCCTCCGAGTCCAGGACAGCGACACCTGTGTCGTCATCAACAGGTGTTCCCGTGATGTCAGCTAGTTTGTCTATAATATTATTAACGGTGTGGCGGGTGTCATAATGTGTTACATCACCAAACTTCTCTGTAACGTCATCATGTGATATATCACCGGGTGTTTCGGTGACGTCATCATGTGCTACGTTATCAAGCTTCTCTGTAACGTCATCATGTGTTATATCAGCGGGTGTTTCTGTGGCGTCATCATGTGTTACCTCATGAAGCTTTTCTTCTGTGACGTCGTCAACCATTTCTGACCATTCATAGAGTTCGGTGGTACCCGAGTCCTGGATATGATCTCCTAAATCACCTTCCTTCTCTGAGCTCTCTGACGTCATATCTCTATTCTCCCCTCTTGCCTTACACACCGGAACATTTCGCTCGGATGTGGACTGAAGTAGTACTGTGTTCTCTGCAGTTATGCGCGTGGTGCCGCCCTCCCCCTCCAGGTGTCGCCAGTCGCTGATGTTCCGCACGAGAATTTCGGGCACCGGAGCACCGCGCGCAGCATCAACATCATCACCACGTGAGTTGCCATGGTTACAGTCGCCTATCAGATGCTCGGGAGCTTCCGCTGGATTGTTACCATGGTTACCGAAGTCTGACACATCCGGGCTTAATACACTACCATCCGATTCAACATTTTCATCGTTAGAAACCAATTCTGAAGTTTCTTTTAATCTGTTTCCACGGTGACTATCAGGGGATGGCGAATTGAGTTTCCTGCTTAAGGTCTCCACATCTCGTAACAGAGCTTCTTTGGCTGATGATTTGCCGCCTGTCCGTGATTTCCCCGCCTCAGGAGTCTGGCGGTGGAAGATGGATCGGTGGAAGAGATAGGAATCGTCGGTGGCGAAGTACACGAGGCACTGCTCGCACCTGACAGTCCGGATCAGCCCGGTTTTAGGGTCGGCCGGCGCGTGGTTATCCCGGTGCAGCTTTAACGCCGTCATACCCGAAAAACTGCGTCCGCAAAGCTCGCATGACGTCACCATTACGTCAGAGCCGCCGCCGCTGCAGATGACGTTCGATTTGCACGCGTGCTCGTCGAACTCCTCCTTGGTGAGGAACCTGGCGGCGCACAAGGTGCACGTGAAGTTCAGCGATTTACAGCGGAAACTGTGGCTGATTTTCTGCTCGATGGCGGCGAATTGTCGGCAGCATTCGTCACAAGAATAAAAACGCGTCTCCTTCTCGCACTTCCGGCGATCTTTGTCCTTGTGACTTTTCAGATCGTTCGGGTGATCGAATTCCTGCTCACGTGATGTGCATTCGGGCCTCCTCTGTGGAGAGTTCCTGTCCGGCGAGTCGGGTTTGTGACAGACGTCTCTGTGGTTCACCAGCTGGTGACCTTCACAGAAGAACGCCCGACACGGGTGACATTGATGCGCTTTCTCCGCGCCCGTCCGCTTCTCCACGCGCTCGTGCTCCGCCTCGTGCTGCGTCATCAGGTGACGTAGCTTAAACCGCCGGCCGCACACGTCACAGATGAACGATGACGTGCACATCTGGCCGCGCGGTGTTTGGTGCGGCGCTAACCTCCCGCGCTTGGTGAACCGGGTCACGTGCTCGGTCAGCGCCTCGCGGTCGCGGAACTTACCGCGGCACATCCGGCACGCGAAACTCTCGTAGCCGCACCGCTTCACGTGCTCCAGCAGATCACCGTTCCCATGGCAACCAGAGATGTGTTTCAAACACTTCGGGCATTGGTCGGGTGTCGCCGGCTGGAACTTGCTGGCGCACGTGGACGTGTGCACGTGCGCTCTATACGGACTGTAGTCGCTGAATGCACGCGCGCAGAATTTACACGTGAACTCTGACGTAGGTGATGGACCGCTACGACGTTCACGTGACTCGCTGACCGGTGACGTATCATCTGCCTGGGAGATTTGTGAGTTTTCTAACTCAGCAGATTTCTGCGACGGCGAATCGCTCTTTGACCTCGTGAACTCCTCAGCACAAGAGTCAGCAGTATCAAGTTGGCAGCCATCACCACCCTGAGTAGTATAGGCGTCACGTCCTTTAGTAGTATCAAATCCGTCAATGTTTGCGTCGCTAATAGAATACTCTTCAGTAGCACCTTCGTAGCAGTCCTGAGTAGTATCGTCCACATAATCCTCAGTAGTATAATTGGTATATTCGAGAGTAGTATCATCATCGTGAGACCCTTTGCTGTTATGTTGATCAAGCTCACGAGTGACATGGGTAACACTGGGACCAGCTGTGTTTACTTGAATGGGTGTGCTGGCTTTGGATTGGACAGTTGTAGGAGTCACGTTCACGGCCTCGCTTTCGTCAGATTTAGCTTGCAGCGTTTGATCTTCGTCCTCTGAGTAGAACACGGTACTACTTCTCAGCAAGGTGGCTCCGCCTGTGGCCATTATAGTACAATAATTATAATAAAATACAAAATATATTTAACATTTTAAAGACTGAATCACCTTCACTGGCACAAAGGAGAACCGTGGAGGAGATAAACATTACCAAATAAAATAACCAGTCCCCCAGTGTTTCGATATCAATGGTTTTAAAGTTAATTTCTTAAGAAGCAGGAGAAAATATCAATCTGGAATAGCATTCGGTGGTAGCTCTTTCTCATTAAATTTTTCTGTTCGAACACATAATGCAATATGTTTAAGTTGAATATCTTGAATATCGACTTCCCATTGAAACAGTGGACAAGACACGGGTTGATTTAGATTATATATAAGTCATTGATCGATCGCTTACCTGTGTTTTTGGAAGGAGGAGAAGTGGTGACGAACAGCCCTCTCGGTACCCCTCGATCCAGCACTTCTGATAGGTGCTCAGCTGTCACGTGACCGTCACACTTGTCGATGATTGGCCCCGCCAGTTCCTTGGTGACCCCGTGATGTGAGAGGAGGTGCAGCTCCAGGAACATGGCGAGGAAGAACGGCTGCTGACACGGCTGGCAGCTGTATTTCTTCTCTTTCTTCACCTCCACCACTTCTACCTGCTTTATTTCCATAATTTCTGGCCGCTGTCTCTCTTCGTCATCGCTGGTGTATGATGTATCAGCTTTACACGTGACAGCCACAGCCTCACCAGGAGATTTTAGCGCGCGCGGTGTTCTGACGTCATCTCGAGACGTTCTGACGTCATCCCGTGACGTTTCACGACGTGGCGCGCTGCCAGCTGGCTTGCCCTTGTGTGCACGTGTCGTGGAGTTCTTGGGAATTTTAGCAGAGTGTGTCGATTTAGCGCCGGGATTATTGTTGGCATCCTCCCGGTGCAGATCGTGGCGGTGCTGAGCCAGAGCGTCCGCCCGGTTGTAGAACGTCGCACAGTCGCCGCACTGGAAGCGCTTCAGCTCGCCGCGGATGTCGCTGCGCCTGTGCAGGATCGCGTGGATGGAGAGCGCCTGACTCACCAGCATCGCGCGCCCGCACACGTCGCACACGTACCGGAAGCACGGCGGCAGTAGTATGCGCTCGCCTAGCGCCCGCCGCTCCCCGACCCGCCACCGCCTGATCCCGCCGCCAGGGGCGCCGTGACCGCGCACGTGCTCCACCAGCTCCTCGCGCGTGCCGAACCCCACCAGGCACGGCTGACACACGAAGTTGTTCAGGCGGCATTGTTTCTGATGCGCATGCGCCTCGCCAGGCACCCGGAAGTAGAGGCCGCATCTCGCGCAGAGGTGGTTCTCGCTGACCCTGACTGGGTGCACGTGCTTGTTAAACACGTGGTTAATGTACGTCATGTAGTCAACGTAGTTGTTCCTGCAGCAGGAAAACCGGCCTGGAGATGACGTGTTTCTTGTTTTGCGCGTCAGAATCTCTGGTTTCTCTCTCACAGGGGACGAATCGTCACTGTCACTTGACGGATATATGACGTCATTTACACGTTTCTGACGTTTCTCTCCTGACGTCATGCTGGAACGTATTTTACGTTTAATGCTCTTTGGAAGTGACGTATCAGTACTGCTTCCCTCGTCATTGTCGGAGGTCTGACGTGACGTCTGAATTTCTGGACGTCCGCCGTGTAGACGTCTACTTCTGCGGCGGTTGCTAGGAGTTGCGTCCGTCTCAATCACAGGAGGATTTCCCCTCCCGCGTTTTGCAACCACGTGACAAGGTCTATCTTTGTGGGTGACGTCAGTCCCTCGTCTTGAATTTTTGTGGGGAGGCTCTTCGTCCGAATCCTCTTCATCCTCTTCATCCTCGTCATCCTCGGTATCACCTTGAGGATGCGAGATTTCTATTGGCGTCGTTTCTGCGCGTCTCTCCTTATTTGGAATTGTCACGTGACCCCCTGAATTGTCGATCAGAGAGTTGGCCTGGTGTCGCCCCAGCTTGTGGAAGCGGAGCAGGTGAATCAGCAGCCCAAATCTGAGCTTGAAGTTTCTATTACAGGTCGAGCAGCTGTGATGTGAGGACTTCTTCTTGCTTGCAGCGGCGTTAGAGGAAATACCTGAATCTCTGAGCTTTGTGAGATTTTTCCCTGAGACGCTTGGTGAAATGTGTGAACTTCTTAGGTTTGTGAGATTTTTCCCTGAGACGCTTGGTGAAATGTGTGAACTTCTTAGGTTTGTGAGATTTTTCCCTGAGGTGCTTGGTGAAATGTCTGAACTTCTGAGGTTTGTGAGATTTTTCCCTGAGACGCTTGGTGAAATGTCTGAACATCTGAGGTTTGTGAGATTTTTCCCGGAGATACTGGGTGAGATATCGACCAGCCTGACGACACACGGAGAGAGTCCTGGAGGGAGAGGGGTTCTTCTGGGCGTGCATCTCTTCTTCTTACCACCGCGCGGACTCGAATCACCCGCAGATGGCGCTGGTGTTTGAAAACGTTTGCTCTTGCGTCTCTCTGGCGACCCTGCGTTCTCTCCAACACAATTCCCATCTTTGCTGCTGGACTTTGATGATCGTGAATCCTTCTTCGGCGTGTTATCAACAACTTTGTCCACCGCGCCACGAATATTTTGTGACTTCGGTGAGGGTGGATTCTTGCTTTTAGAGCTTTTCGGGCCGGGTTTGTCACGAACAGGCGCGGAATTCACCTCTGATACGTCATCATCTGAATCAGAGATCTCCATGACATCATCGACATCGAGATTAATGACGTCATTGTCGACACTGGACTTTCCCTTTGCCCCCATGGGTGCACTTGTAGTAGGAGTGTGGGAATTAGAAGCGAATTTGTTTGCGTCTTTCCTCTGAGACGACCCGCCAGATTTATTTCTAGTGTTTAATTTAGATGAATCACTAGTTTTAGACCGTCCTTTGCCATGGCTTGGAGTAGTAGGTTTGTCTATTCGTTCTGTCTCCACTGTTGGCTCTTCATCGCTGTCATCAATGATAACGGTTTCCGTCATTAAATCAGAAACATCTGTTCCGATGCTACTCACTGCTACATTCCCTATACTACTCGTTCCAGCTGTTCCTACACTACTAACTCCTAACTGTCTCGTACTACTCGTCCCGGCTGCACCAAGTTGGTGAGACGCTGTTGTTTCCTTTGATGCGGTGGGGTTCCTCTGGTTAATGGAGTTCTGTTCTGTGCCTGAAATTGTGGGCGCAGTATTACCATGATCAGTTTCAATTTTAATGGCAGACTCCAGCGGGCACTGGTTGGCCACGTGATCTGATGCAGAGACCTGATTGGTTGCGGTGGTTTGCTGCCTCTGTAGACTGGCTGCCTGTTGTTGCTCCGAGAGCTGATTGGTTAAAGTCGCCAGTTGTCGGTGTAGACTGGTGACCTGCTGCTGTAGTTCGCCAACCATTCTACAGGTGACGTCATCCATAGGTGGTTGCTGGTTGATAATCTGTGGTTGCTGGAGCACATTCTGTGGTTGCTGGTTGACATCTATTGGTTGCTGGTTGGTATTCATTGGTTGCTGGTTGAAATCCATTTGCCGCTGGTTGAGGTTTGGTTGAGGATATGGATGACTCTGTCCCTGACCTTGAAATGCCTGACCTAGAAATCGGGCCATCATCTGCATCATGTCGCCGACCTGTGACGAAGGTTGTTGGTTTCTGTTGTCTCCGCTTGGGGGCATCGCGACAGGGGAAGTAGTATGAGACGCTGGTGCCCGGATGTTGGTTAAACCACCAGGATCAGCCTGGGGGATGGGAGGAGGGAAACCGCCCTGTTGCTGATGTTGTGGGGTGACGGAGAAGGGAGAGGATATACTGCTTTGTTGAAATTGTTGCGGAGGTTGCGGAGTGACAGCGGGTAAACTGCTTTGTTGAAATTGTTGCTGTTGAGGTTGCGGGTTGACATGGGGTAAACTATTTTGTTGTTGTTGCTGCTGATGAGGTTGCGGGTTGACAGAGGGTAAACTGCTTTGTTGAAGTGGTTGCTGAGGTTGCGGGTTGACAGCGGGTAAACTGTTTTGTTGTAGTTGTTGCTGATGAGGTTGCGGGTTGACAGCGGGTAAACTGTTTTGTTGAAGTGGTTGACAATCTTGTGAGGTGACGTGGTAGGAAGGAGCAGGAACTGAGTGTGAACTGACCACTGGCGTGTTCATCAAATCCTGCTGCCCTTGTCTCCCTGGAAGATCACGTGTTTCACGGACAAGCTGCTGAGCCTGTGTCGTCATCCGCTGAGGAGTCACGGACTGTGATGCACCAGGCTCCGTCTCCGTATTGGACGATGACGACAACGACAGAGCAGCACGTGACAGAAAACGACGTAGGTGAGGTATACCGTCGATGATCGGGTTAGAGCCCGGGGTCTGATGGCTGCCGAGCGGAAGTGTCCCAGATAGCGGAGACGTCACAGATATCACGTGGTTGCCAGATGAAGAGTTGGCTGAGTTCACCAGCCGACCTTGGTTGTTGACCCGCTGACCTTGGCTGTTGACCTGTTGAGATGTTCTATGTTCGGCAATGTTAACTTGAGGTATCACCGTTGCCGTGGCGACTTGTTTTTCACTGGAATCGACAGGATGACTGCTGGTTGCCATCAGTGACGCACGTGCTGTCCCAGTACCAACCGGCACGTGACCTAGTAACCGCGATCCCCCTGCGCTAGAAACTCCGGAAGCGGAATCAGCTGATCTCATCTGGTTCTGATGCTGCGTCACCATGGTTACCGGCCTCCCGGGTAAATTATGTAAATTAGACTGCGTATCAGTGTGTGACACGTGACCGACAGCTCCACCTGGTGTCTGTGGCGACTGGCAGCTCCACGTGACCTGTGTACTCGATGGACCCTGAGAACCCGGGGGCAGGAAAGGATATGACGTCACATGAGCGGAATCCATGGAAACAGAATTATATCCTCCTCTCGGAGGTGGATTCAGTTGGTTGAGACTTGCCGATGACGTCACAGGCACCTGACCGGACGAACCTGAAGCAGTGGCACCTCCTGGCGAGTTGAACAGAGCGGAGGGATTGGGGGGAGTCTGGACACCGTACATTGTCTGACACCAGTGGCGGAACAGCGACCACTGCGCCTGGTCCGGGGCGCTAACAGGGGGCGCCATTGCTGTTCCGCTAGGTGGCCCTTGTGCGGTCGTGTGTAAAACAGATGTTATACTGGCGGCTGGTATCGAGCTGCTGCCACCTGGTGGACAGAACCCAGCGGTATGAACGCTCCGTGGCTGAGTAGTATTGTGTGGCAGTAGTGACGGGAAAACGTGGCTTTGTAATCCGTGGTTAGAGACGACCATGGGAGGAGCTACATCTCTCGTCTGTCCAATCACAGGCGCCACGTGACCAGCTGAGGGCGGAGCCGCGTGCGTGGCCTGACCAATAGGAGGCGCCCCTGAGGGGGGAGGGGCGTACAGCGCCTGCTGGTGTTGATGAGACGGGGGGTATCCAGGAACCTGATGACCGCTGTGAGGCGCCACTGGGGAGGGTAACGCCTGGTTACCATGGTGACTGACGTTATCATCCAGGATGATCAGAGGCACGTGATCACCCATCTCTCGGTTCTCCAACTGTAGGTGTGAAAGGAAGAGATACATTTTTCTGCGATATATTAATTATAATACCGGTACATTATGTGATCACATG
>JAXGGS010385940.1:0-12624 GCA_035585475.1 Armandia brevis
ACCTATTAGGAGCATAAACTTTTTAACTGGAAATTTTCTGTAAATTCCTTTCTTTTTATTGTGTGTTTTCCTTCTCTTAACGGACACAAGCATTTAAAAAAAAAATGATACTTGGTCAATATTTTGAAAAATTTGATAAGTATCTTTACTTTTTAGCACCCGCCTCGAAAAAAAGGCAGAGGGAGCTTATTCGAATCATTACAGTAAATACAGTAAATACATGTTGTGAGGAAGGACCTATCAGGAACATAAACTTTACACTGTAAAAAATAAAAAACTTCTTATAAGCAAAAAAAAATAATGGCAAGCAAATTTGTACCAAATGTGAGCAAATTTTTCTATTCCGTAGAGCAAGAAAAATAATCTTACTAAGTAAAATTTTCTTAACATTCTTAAGTAAGTTTTGCTTGTTACAGCAAAAATTTACTCATATTCAGCTGAGCGATTTCACACTTCGTAGTAAGCAAATTTTGCTTACGACCAAGTTAGTTACGAGACGTTACGAGTAACGACAAAACTAAGTAACATTTGCTTATAACTGGGAAATTTCACGAAAGTAAAAGAAGCCAACAATTTGTTTAATATGTATTTTTTCGTAGGTGGAAATATACAGTATATCCCGTTATTATCTACAAAATACTGCCAGCTGTCAATTTAGTGAAGAATATTTACGAGGAAATTTTCATGAGGTTAGATTGGACGAGTAAATTGTCAACCTTAAACAACCTTGTATAAAAGGTTCAGGTGACGAAAAAGCTGTATTTTTTGGAATAACATGCACGTTTAAAAGCAAAAATGGACACTCCTCACAATTTCAAAATTAAAACATGTTTAAAAAGAACGGAAATAAGCCATAAAAAATAATAAAAACATGCAGACTTGTTGCTTCTACAAAAACTTAGAAGCAGCGTAAGCACAGTTGAATAAATTGTGCATATAGGTTATTACATGTTGCCGTATATATATATATATGTCTCTTACTTCGTCAAAAGTAGCCTTTTGATTGGCACTAACTCTAATATCGCTGAAAATATGTCAGTGTACAATCGAAATTATAAACTTGTAATCGGGTAGATGATCAACATCCAGCACACATGATATCATACCAATAAAAACCTTTTTGATTGTCGATTCATGACAAGAGAAAATATTCTTCCGAGCCAAACATTCTAGTACCACGCTTTATTCGGACTTTTTCCATCATCAGTGTTCTAAATGACAAACATAGTATATCAGAAAGAAGAAGAGGTATAAAACAAGAAAGTTAGAGTATTTCACATATTGACGGCACGACAATGAGATTTAGCTGCTAGTTTACATGAGAGAGCATCAGAAGGATTATCTCACCTCAAGTAAGTAATAAATTGAGTTCTTCTTTTTTAACACCAATCTTTTTTCTCGTCATCGAGCAAACGACCAATGATGGGGAGCAAAGACATCAATTGAGATGCTAAAAAAGAAAAAGAAATCTTAATACAATACATAACTTCTAACATTTGAAAAATTCAGTCTCATGGTCAGGTCAATGGCAGGGGAAGGTAGTGGGTTGGGTAGAGTATTTTACTACAACAGTTGCATATAAAGAGTGAAGCAGTTAATAAAGGGAATTAGACTTACCCGTTCCTGGTTTATGAGACAATTTGGAAAATGTGACTTTACATCAGCCATTCTGGACTACGATAAAATATGGATTATCGTAGTCCAGAATGCTTCTAATTTCGTGAAACCTAAATGAAATTGAGAAAAAAATGATGAAGTAAATGATAAGTTTCAAATCAAAGAAGACGCTACCAAATTTCTAGTCGAATAAATATTAAATGTTATGAGGGAATATATATTGCCTGATGCTATATTAATCCAAGGATATTACTGTATGTAGTAAGTTCTGATTAGAGAAAGAATACTAATTTAGAGATTTGAAAACATTTTTTGATTCAATCATATCACTACCAAGTTTTCCAAAACTCATGAGTCACGTCAAGCCACACCACTCAAGGCAGCAGGCAAGGCAAGTAGCACCCCTTTCGAAGCACTTAAATACAGCACCATGTCTAAATCTTAGAAGCTTAATAGGCAACGTCATACCACACCACTCAAGGCAGCAGGCAAGGCAAGTAGCACCCCTTTCGAAGCACTTAAAGGCAGCACCCTGTCTAAATCTTAGAAGCTTAATAGGCACGTCATACCACACCACTCAAGGCGGCAGGCAAGGCAAGTAGCACCCCTTTCGAAGCACTTAAATGCAGCACCCTGTCTAAATCTTAGAAGCTAAATTGGCACGTCATACCACACCACTCAAGGCAGCAGGCAAGGCAAGTAGCACCCCTTTCGAAGCACTTAAATGCAGCACCCTGTCTAAATCTTAGAAGCTACATAGGCACGTCATACCACACCACTCAAGGCAGCAGGCAATGCAAGTAGCACCCCTCTTTTCGAAGCACTTAGAAGCCTGTTAAACCTAACCACTAAAGCCGAAAGGGCTAAACAAACACTACATAATAACACTTTGTGCAAACAATTTCAGAAAATCTGAATACATTGTTTTAAAATTTTATTTGGTAGAAAATGATGAAACGAATTCTTATTAAATAATTGACTTGATTTTTTTTCATTGGTTTTTGAAAACAAGAAATATAATTTCAGATATCAGATAAAAAAAGTCAATTACCTTTGATTTTGTGGCCAAGCAATGAGGACGTACATCTAATAACTTCTGCACAGTTTTATAAAATATCCAATGATATTGCAGCACCTGCAAAATAAATTGCCATTGCTGTCATGGACTGGTCATTTTTCATTTTTTTGCAATTACATATTTCATTTTTCACGAAGATCAAAATAATGAAAAAGAATTTTAAGGTTCTTGGATGTTATAAACTATTGCAGCACATCGTGAGAAACAGAAAAAAAATTAACACTAAGGCTAGGTTACACATCTATGATTTTGACTATTATATATATGAATTATAACAAAAATTATAGGAAAGTAACATGAAAATATTTGTCAAATTATAAACCAATGTTGTGCTACATAAAGAAGCACGTATCTTTTCAGTTTAGTTTTAACATGGATAACGAAGAGGATGGATGCTTGATGATGTTGTTATCTGAAGCTATTTTTCTATCAGCAATAATTTGTACTGCTGAGCTCCTGGACGTATTTCAAAAAACTGAAAAGGGTGAAAGGGTGGCTCAGAGAAGAAATGATAAAGAGGTCTATCAAAATACAATTAATGAATTGAGGCTTCAGGATCGATATGATCATAGAGGTGCTAATGTGAGTATGTTGGATCACCTCACACCAAAACTCGTTGTGCATTTAAATTTTTCGTAAAATTTTGCTGCACTCCCAACAATGGAGCTATGTAGTTTATGTATAACAAACAACTTGCAAAAGATCAGTGAACCTATTGTTTTAATTCCTTGTGTTGGTGCTATAATTTGTGCTCAATTATGGAAGAAATCAAACCAGTTTGAATTTTTCAAAAATTTTCAGTAAATTATACGACAGGTGGGGTAAAAATTATAAGTAGATTATAATCAACCATTTGATGTGACACAGTGATGACATGGAATAACAGTCAACATCATAGATGTGTAACCTGGCCTTTAGCTCAGAGGTGACATATACAATATAATTATCATTCGGCTTTTGTGAAAATCAAGCTTAGGGTCCGTTTACATGAAACCCAAAGTTAACTCAAACCGGTTTGAGATTCAAATCATTCGAAAATTCTTTGCTGTTTACATGGATTATGTGAAGTGAGATTTCTCACCTTTTTCAGATATAATGATTGACACTCCTTTAAAATGTTTTAAAAAATTAATTACGCATGCTCAATGTTCAAAAAAATTATTTCACTTCGGGCAAAAAGTGTTTACATGAGAAATTCGCCAAAGGACACCCGTAAGAATTGTAAGAATTTTTCATTTCATTTGAGTTCACTTCGGGTATCATGTGAACGGCCTGGTATGACATGCTTCTGTATAAATGCTTATTGTATAATATTTGAACATTAAAGAATTAATAAAAGCTATTCAGCAGAATGCTCATGGAAAGTAGCTCAGAGAAAATTGCGACTTAACAGATTTTATATACAGTATAGTGCGTCACAAAGAAAACTTACTTCACGAAGGTCATTTTGTTTTCATTTTTCAACATAAGAAATCAGTGTCAATTTTTTCCTAATTTTTAAAAACCTTTTCATATTTTTGACGTATAAAAAAATGAAGTAAAAAGATTTATCAGTTTTAAAATACTGCTACTTACTAACTAAAATAATAAAGTTTCAGGTTTCCATAGATAGCTATAGGGAAAAAAGACTATAAAGACTATGAAGCTTTCTTGCATTTTTTTTGTTGTCCTATCGCACTAGAGTTGATTTTCCCAGCAACAAAACAAAGCATTATACACAACGAACACTGCCCTTGAATATATAAGTAGTTTTAGTATTGTCTAATTTTAAAACAGTGAGGTTTGATTTTAACAACAAATAGTTGCGTGTAAAAAGTTAAAAGAAAGCAACAAACATAATTTCATGAAGGCATTTAGATGAGGTAACAAGCAGAATTATGCCACAGATTTTTTGCATATAATTTTTATATAGAACTAATGCTTGCTGCTAAACATTGATGAGAAAATAAAAATCAATGACTTACCTATCTTCTCCATTATAGCTTGATTGCATTTTAAGGACGGAATTATGATGTGCATAACGATTAGATTCTTGAAATTTAATGTCATCCAATCCAACGTGCATCACTCGCTTGCCATTTTGAATTTCTGCCACACTTGTGAAAAAGCCCGCGCTCTTATTACAGAGAAACTCCTTCTCATTCTTTCATTTCACATTTCACGCGAAAAAGATTCTCAAAAACGCGGGAAAATAATGAAAGCCTTCCTTGCGCACAAAATAGTGTACACAGGTACAGCGACAACGACGGGGATGCGGCAAATGAAATGCATGGTACGCACTATGATGTTTCACACGAGAAGGGAGCGAGCACTAAACATAAATTTTGATGCGCAATTTTCTGAATAAGACGCACCTTTTATTTTATTTCAAAAATCGGACCCAGCAATCGGATAATGAGGCTGACATGTAATTTATTATTTTATTTATTTTTTCTTTCCTTCTTCGAATCAAATCGGGGCTCAATAAAAAAAAATAAAAGCTCGAAACGGTAACTCACCACCCACTACTTAATAATATTATAAGTATAATAATATCGAAGAGACCTCCTCATATCCTATTTCCTCACTTACACAATCGCTCATAATATACAACTATCAACTGAGTACCGCGAGTTGGCGTGTCTCGTTGAATCATCATTCGTGAGTCTAGCATGATTTCATAATGAACATGAGTATGATAAACCCATAATATATGTACCCTATTTCCTCTTTTAAACGCCGCCCTCCAATAAACGCCGCACCTTGATGAGCAGATAGTGTAATAAACACCGCCATGCTGCTCTCTGTTCAATGCCGCACCTTCAAACGCGGTGTTAATTAGAAGAACCCTGCAAGCAACCTCGATTTCACCGCAACAGAAAATTCAAAAATTTAATAAACGCCGGCGTTTAAAAGAGGAAATACGGTAAGCTTCTTCTGTATAGTGTTGTTTCGAAAAGACCAACTTTGCTTAAGATAATTTTACTTAAGTAAATTTATGCATTAAATGATTTCTTCTTTTGAAAAATTGTGAAAAACTTTAGTTGTCAAAAAAGTAAAGATCTGTCTTAAGAAAAATTTGCTTATTTTTGGTATGAATTCTCTTATCTTATGGTTGCTACTTATGAGCAGCATATATTACTTCCCATAGCATATCAAGCTAAGTAAAATTTGCTTGAAATGTTCACGGGATTTCTGCGAAGGAAAATATGCTTATCACAGGATAGTTTTGCTTAACGTTAAGCGAAAGTTGCTCAACAGAAGTTTTCTTTTCTCAGTAAGTTTTTATTTTTTACAGTGCGTGGAATTCTGATTCCTTGATTATCCAATCACGAAGTGTTAAAACGGATTCATATTTATCATTTTCATAAATCCACCTGTGATAATTTGTCAGCATTGATTCAGGTAACTTTCTTTGCAGTTTGACATACAATGCACCAGTTCCCAACTCTTCATATCTTTTTGCATCTTGCAAATTTACAATTGCAACATCTAAAAGGTCAGCAAATTTCTCAACGTCTCTTGAATTTCCACTTCTGATCGGCTTAAACTTGTCCAACTCCTCGATGTATAATGCAATACGTCGCCTTCGACCACCATACTTCCTGTCTAGTCTATCTTTTGCAGCTTCGTATGCGGCTGCTGAGTGACCAAGATTCTCTATACATTTTAATGCTTCACCACTTAAGTACTGCTGAAGTTGCAATAGTTTGTACTCTGGTGTGGCTGGGGCATCATCTATGCATGCTTTAAACGCAGCTTTCCAGCTTTCATATGTAGCTTTATTTCCACTGAATGTAGGTATCGACACACGCTTCAATTGCTTCCATAGATCATGTCCGATTGAAGGATAACGGTCTGGGTTTCTAGCATTACTTCTTGGTACACCAGACTGCATACGCATCGGGCTTTTGCGTTCAGGTTCATAAGTCCCTGGGTAATCGTCATGCTTTGTGATGGTCGATTTAGGTGATGGATAATGATTACTTGGTTGGCTTCTGTTGAATGCTGCATCATCATTTGGATAGTGAACTTCGTGGTGAGTATACGGTTGTATATCCAATGTGCTTCTATCGTAATGATTTGTTTGATAGCCTTTTGCTGGTACTCTTTGAGCTTTATCTTGCTTGTTGGAGGGCCCAAATCCACTCTGATAAGCTGCATCAGCAAATCGCACTTGTCTCCCAACACCCATTTGTCCACCAGTCTGAAGTTGTCTGCCAACACTCAGTTGTCCATCTGCATACTGTTGTTCACCCACCAGTTCACCTACATTTATTTGTCCACCAACATCCACTTGTCCATCCACATCCACTTGTCCATCCACATCCACTTGTCCATCCACATCCACTTGTCCATCCACATCCACTTGTCCACCAGCGTCCACTTGTCCACCAGCATCCACTTGTCCACCAGCTTTCACCTGGTGTTCACCACCATGTTGACTGAAGTCTGAAAATCTTCCGTCTTCACCATGTGCATGATCTGATAGCTGCAAACTTCTTTCCAATTGTTGTTTAACAGCTATCATCTTTTCTTCATTGTCTTTAAGGTCTTGTGACAGCTCCCTCTCTGCTTTCTGCTGCCACCGTAACACTCTTGAAGATAGTGAAGATGCATCGTCTTTTCGTGAGTCCAAGTATTCTTGAGCTCTGTTCTGCAACTCCCCAAAATCATCCACCAAACGTTCCATTTCTTCATTGAGTTTGACAAAACCAGTTGCATCCCTTGTCGCTTCATAGCAATCCAACAAATAGTTGATGAGTTCCATCACATTTTCATGGTATTCCTCCAGTTGCTGCTGATGACTTCTCACCTCCCTTCTGCTTGGCAGGTCTTCATCCAACAACCTCAACATCCTGTGCTTGAATTTTGTAAGCTGACTTTTCTTTACTGCTTTCATCCTCTTTGCTTTGTATACATCTGTTGCTTCTGCCATGTTGAACTACCCTCTGCTACCAGATTTGTTCATGAGGATTTCACACAAACAAAGAGATTGCACACAAATAAAGAGTCTGACTTTCAGTGTTTCATCTGACATAGGTTCATGATATATTTTAAGTCTCACTAACTTTTACAATTTTTCTTTTCCTTTTATATATTTTTTGAGTCCCTCATGTATTGAAAATACATGAGGAATTCTATATAATAAACACAATAAAATGCATGCTTTTACAAATCTCAAAAGACATTATCACAAGTCTCAAATGACATTAGTCATTTGAGTATTCCCTAATTAGCTACATGTATCAAGTTGCAAACTCCCTTGAGTCATATTACTAATTAGGGATAATTCCAAACACAAAAGAGAAGTCCCAAAAGAGGCTGAGGCAAACATGAGTCATACCATGACTCAACAAAAAGTTCTGGTAAACAACTTTAAAAATAAACCTTGTTCCCAGGGCACCTTAATAACATAGCAGATCTATATTACCCAGGGTATGCTAAAAACAGTACAATATTCAACCAAAAAAACAGTTGTATCAATGAAGTAAAAAAGTCAAGTAAATTTTGCAATGAAAAATAGTCAATTAAGTTTTTGCAAAGCTTTTCCTTCACAACATTTCTTCCTCTCCTTGATAATTCGTATTATCAACATCACATTCCAATGGAACCAAATTATTCACAGATCGAAGGTATTCGTTTCTTCCAATTAGTAACCGAACTACTCGCACAAATCCATCATGACCAGGATATGTATTGATGACTCGTCCTAGTCTCCAGTGACCTCGTTTTTGATCTGCTGACATCACCAATACTACATCACCAATCTTCATATTTTTACTTGGAGTCTTCCACTTTCGTGTCGCATTCAGTGACGGCAGCCATTCTTTTATCCATCTGCTCCAAAAGTGACGAACCAATTCTTGTACTCTTCTCCACCTTTTACGTAGGTTGAATGATGTGTTATCCACTGATTCAGGTGCAAACTCTCCTCCGACTTGTCCATGCAGGAAGTGATTCGGTGTGAGAGGTGTGTCATCAGCTGGATGAGATGACTGGTATGTCAATGGCCGACTATTGATTAAACTCTCTGCCCCAGCAAAAGTTGTCATCAACTCTTCATCATTGACATCTGCATTGCCAAGAATTGCGTATATGGCCCTCTTTGCGGATTTGATCATTGATTCATGAACACCACCAAAATGTGGTGCCAGCGGTGGGTTGAATTTCCATTCTATTCCTTTATTGGCTGTGGATGATGTTATCTTTCCTTCATCCAGAGACTGCACCAATTCTTTAAGCTCTCTATCTCCACCAACAAAATTTCCACCATTATCTGACAGCATCAGTTTTGGTATTCCTCTCCGGCTGGTCATGCGATAAAACGCATTCAAAAATGAGTCTGTGTCCATGGTATATGCCATTTCCAAGTGAACAGCTCTGGTGTTTAAACATGTAAACAGACACAAGTACCTTTTAGCACGCTTTTTTCCTCGACCCTGAATAGTAACAAATGGTCCACCATAGTCAACAGCTGTGTTAACGAAAGCACGTAGAGGAACGGTCAATCTGCATGTTGGAAGTGGTGCCATGACTTGGGTTGCTGTTCTTCTTTTTCTTCTGATACATTCAAAACAGCTTCTTTCTGTTTGTCTGATCACTTCTCTTGCTCCAACAATCCAATATTTAGCTGATAATTTTGATAAGGTGTGATTTGTACCAGCATAATGATTATCATCTTCATGTTGCTGTCGAATGACCAGTTTTGTTACCCAATGCTTTCTTGGTAAAATCACTGGATATCTGACATCAAAGGGCAAGAATTTTGCATTGCGTATCCTTGTGTTAGCTCTGATTAAACCATCATCATCCAGTGTTGGTAACAAACAGGATAATGAACTTCTTTGAGGAACTTGTTTTTGTGTAGATAACAGTTTGTATTCTTCAGCGAAATCAGACATCTGAGCTTGTTTGATCAACACGGTTTCTGCATTTTTGATCTCTGTTGGCGAAAGTTCTCCCTTTTGTCTGTCAGTTATTTTGACTCTACAGTTGTCTATGAATCTTATCACCCAGGATAACACTCTCACCAGATGACTCCATTTGGAATATTTACGCGGATCCAGTCTATCTATTGATTGTACTTCTTTGTCATTTTCTGGAAACTGCATAAAGGTTGCTATATATCTGGATCTCACCTCAAGATTCGCTGCTTCAGATGAGACTTGATTTAATGGCCAGTCTTCTTTCTCTTTATCAAGAAAGTCTGGGCCTTTCCACCATAGCTGTGAATCCACTAATTCATTAATTGCGACACCATGTGTAACCAGATCAGCAGGATTGATTTTCGTTGGAACGTAACGCCAATTTTCAGGTTCTGAGTTCATCTGGATCTCAGCTACTCTGTTACCAACAAAAGGTTTATATCTTCTGCTCCTTCCATGTATCCACCATAAAACATTCTGGCTATCGGTCCAATAATAAACATTAGTGGATCTCACATTATACGTTTCCGCAATACTGCGAGCCAAACGAACTGCCAATACTGCACCCATCAATTCCAATCGTGGTATACTTGTTGATGACATAGGAGCAACCTTGGTCTTTGCAGCAATGAGTCGATTCATGACCTTTCCATCTCTGTATGTTGTCTTGGCATATACCACTGCACCATACGCGTCTTCAGATGCATCGCTGAATGCATGCAGTTGGATCTCCTTTTCAACTTCATCTTGGCCTAGTCTAATACATCTTGGAATTTTAACTTTATCCAGTTCTTTCAAATCCTCAAGCCACACTTTGAGCTTTTCTGTAAGTTCTTCATCCATGTTTGCATCCCAGTCTAGACCTGCTTCCCATGTAAGTTGCATTAAGATTTTTCCTCTGACAACAAATGGTGCCAAAATTCCAAGGGGATCGAATACTGAAGCCAGCTTTTTCAGGAAGCTTCGTTTTGTGCAACATAACTCATCTTCAAAGCTCATCGAGTTATATGAGAGCACATCATCTTCGGTGATCCATAGCATGCCCAATGCTTTGGTTGATGGCAATTTATCTTGGTGAATTTTCATTGTTTTTGCACGATCTTGCTCTGGGATCGTTTGAAGCACTTCAATAGAATTTGACAGCCATTTGTGAGCGTGCATTCCACAGCTTTTCCAAAGTTTACAAAGTTGTTCGTATAGTTCTCTTGCAGTTTCATCATCAGGTACTGAATCCATAGTATCATCCATATATGTGGAATCTAGGACTGATTCAGCAGCCAGTGGTAGATCATTACTGCGTTCTTCTGCATGATTCTTCACTACATACTGTGCTTGAAAAGGTGATGAATTGATGCCAAATACCAGTCGCTCAAATTCGTACTTATCAGGCGACCTGGCAGTTTCCATGTTTCTCCAAAGAAATCTGAGATAACGTCGATCAGCTTCCTTTACTTTTATTTGCAGATACATTTCACTGACATCACTGACCAATGCAACAGGATACCGTCTGAACCTGAGCAGCACTGAAAACAAATCTTTTTGCAGTTTTGGTCCTTGGTGTATAGCATCATTTAAAGATTTGTTGTTCTTCTTTGCTGATCCATCAAATACTATCCGTGTCTTTGTAGTTGTTTTATCTGGACGTGTTACAGCAAAATGTGGTAAATACCAGCATCCTTTTGGTTCAGGCTCCTCTGCATGGATTTTTCGTATATATCCCTTCTTCAGGTAATCGTTTATGATTCCACCATATTCATCAGCTGAAGATTGATCTTTTTGTAACTTCCTCTCCGTGCAATCAAGCCTTTTTTGCGCTACATGATAATTGCTGGTAACATCTGGAGTATCACCTTTCCAGGGAATAGCAACTTCATAGCGGCCATCTTCAAAGTTGAGGCTTTCTTTAACCATGTGCAATGCTTGTTTTTCATCCAAACTCATTTGTGTCGTAGTTTCTGACAGCCCATCATTTTCAATTGTCCAGAACCGCTTTAATGTTGTATTGATCTCATCCAAGGAGCTTTGATCATTTTTGCTGCTGAAGAAGGTTCTCATCTCTGGTGCTGTTGAAGACGGTTGTGGATATCCTATGCAAGTCCATCCCAAAGATGTTAACCTGGCTATTGGTTCTCCAAATTTTCCCATTACTTCAGCTTGTGATGCATGAAGATCTGAATAGTTAACACCAATCAAGATATCAATGAAAGACTTCTCTGCTGGTACTGGAAAACTTATCTCCTTCAGATGACTCCATCTGTGCTTATGAACATTCCAATTAACAGCTTTCATTCTTCCAGTAACATTATTGGTTGTGTTAGCAGTGAACTCCATGTTTACTTTGCCATCAATACTCCCCAATGATACAGTCACTGGCATTGTCTCGAACGTTTCCACTTGACCATTTAAGACATTTACTTTGATTTTCTGCATTTCACCGACTGGGGCACCAAGCTGTGCTGCAACGTCTCCATTAATATAAGACTCTGTGCTGCCATCGTCCAGAAGTGCATTGACAACAAGACATCTGTTACCATTTTTTATGACAACTGGAATTGTCCTGAGAGACATGTCCTTTTGATTTCTTGATAGCATTGTTGTTCTTTCAGTTTCTTCATGTGGCTTGGTATTGTCTTCATTGGTTTTGTCTTCATGGAGCAGCCCGTGATGTTGTGACTTGCACTCTTTGTGGTAACATGTTCTTTTTCTGGGACATTTATTGCTAAAGTGATTTTGTGCCAAACAGCAGTAGCACAATTTCTTCTCCTTCACTAATTCCCACCGTCTTGATACATCCAATGTTTTGAAAACTGTACATGCCCATACACCATGGCTGTTACCACAGATCTTGCATGTCTTGACTGGTTCATTGAAAGAATTGTTACTGAACATACTTCTTGAACCATTCTTTGTTCTGCTATCATCATTTGAACCAGTGACACCTTTGATTGTTTCAGCAGCAATCACGTGGAATTCTGATTCCTTGATTATCCAATCACGAAGTGTTAAAACGGATTCATATTT
>JAXGGS010386162.1:0-12622 GCA_035585475.1 Armandia brevis
CCCAGTTTCTATAAGCTACATATTTAAACCATATGGACGGCTGAAATCGGGAATCAGAGCGGCCGACCCAGCGCCACTCACGCGGATGATATAGATATCCTCCGACATAGGCATCTCTAACTCGCGCTTCTCTCATCAAATCTTGCAATAATCACATTCAATCATTCAGGTGTAATAGATTAGGGGTTAAGCATGAGATGGCTTACACGGGCCTACATTTGTAATATCCAACTAGATCAACATCATAACCAAATGTAAATGTAGATGGCTATTAGTTAATTTAACATGGGACAACTCCCAAAGTTGTACTATTGCTTTAATCTGTGTATAAAGTAGTATATCTTACCTATTACCATCTGTTCCTCCTGCAGAGAGACCAATGCTGTCAGTCTGCCTTGTCGTCGTGTACACAAGGAGGCACCATAATATTTCTGAGTAACAAGAGTGCTTAAAGAGTGACAATGCTGTGACTGCTTGTAATGTTTACCATAACACTCTGCAATCAGATGATGAATCAACTTCAATTATTGAACGTTTCCTCTCTATGTGTAGATTACTTCAACTTTTCAGTCATTTCTGGTTAAATAAAGCACCATCTCTAAATTCACATGCAGCATAAAAAACGGTTTAATTTAACCATTGTTACTTATTGTCAGGATTTACAAAGAGTAGTTACTTCTAGAAGAACACACAGAAGCGTGCCTTTCCTGGCAATTATTTGACCTCCAGCGTCCTGTCATTAATGCCACGCAGGTGTTATTACTCTTGGCGCCCCCTAGGGACAAATAGTCAAAATTTAGAAAGTTTTCAGGTTTATCATAAATCGGAGTACCCACTGCCATTGTGCTAAACTTGCTCTCACGGAAAATTCCACAGAAAATAGGTTGATTCAAATAAATTAAAAACTACGTATACTTGTGATCCAGTTTCTGAAGTTCAATGGATTTTTCTTGCCTATTCGGGCCATGTCAATATCATTACCAATCAACATTCCTTTTGTAAATAAATAAACATAATTGAAATTCATGCCAGAAATGCCTTTGAATTTGACTTGATGCAATGTTATGGGTTCATGCCTCTAATGAATGTTTCCTCATTGATGGAGTTCACATGAGCCAACCTTCCACCCCTCTGTTTACAATAAACTTTAGCCTTTGTAGATGATAAAGACTTATTTACAACTAGATACTCATTCCTGCCTCTCACAATCCACCCTAATCTAGTATCAATTATTTGTGTTGTCTTATCTGAAACCATGAGATGAATTAAAAGAAAATACTCCGTAAATATGAATAATGAGTATGTTAATACGTTGAATCTGATCTAGAACATTTTGAATCGTAGCTTTGCATATGTACCCAGGTTGTTATTGGCAGAGTCTGATTGTGTTTGCACATCTGAGTTACCACCGCCAGCAAAGAATGTAGCTGACTCTCTGCAGCAAAGACATACACATTATATATAGTATCATATACACGTTTTACAAGCAACAGAAGGCTTATCTCAATCATACCGCTGTTTTGAAGTGTAGATCAGTGATATCATAAAGCTGCGCATTTGTTCAGTTGTCTTTTTGTGTCCATAATTATCAACATTATATCCTGACGAGGTCGCTGAAACGAATTAATCCAGTAACGCCATAAACAAACATTACTCAATAAGATCTATCCAATATTGTGAGTGGTTGCTTTTTTGATTCAGGTGTATTTGTATAGTCTTGTTAAACTTATCAACATCGTGAATTTGATATTAATGATAATGAAATACTCCCCCATGTCCGCGATCAGCCCGGTAAATAACCCACTGAAGTGATATGTAAGTATCATCACGACTGACAGACTGAACACTGATATAACAACCAGCTTTGTCGTCACTCGGCTTGTTCTAAACAACATTTCTGTTCCACCTTCTAACCGCCCAGTTGTCAGGTCTCTGCTTCTACTAGAAAGTGTCCTGTTATAACAGTTCTGCTTGAGATAAAAAGTTCACACATCTCTATTTCAACAGAAAACTGACAGTCTTCGCCAATTTGACAAGAACAACTTCTTTTCAAGTTGAATCAAAGGGGAACTAATTTGTACACAATTTACCCACTCTTCTGTTTTTTAATTGAAAGCTGTCCAAAATAATAACGAGTATGAGAATTTTAATTTGTGTTTAATTGTTTTGAATATTCTTACCTGGCTTTTTCTTAAAAGGTTGAAAAACTGTAAGTGCGTAATAGGGATTGGGTGTGTCTGAGGATAATGTGTTGTGCGTTTCACTGGGAAAGGCAATCTCAGGGTAGGGGTGTGTCGGCAGTTACATTGATGTTGCAGAGGGGAAGGAGGTCTCAGGGAATGAGTGTTTCAGAGAATAACTTGTATGGTGTGTAAACATGTTTCAGAATGTTTACATAAAATGTCACTTGAATGGGGTTATCAGGTTTTTGCAGAAATTATTATTGGGCCTTTTTCCCATTTCCATGTACTATTTAAATAGTTTTAACTTAGAAACTTAAAGGAGAGATATCCAAGTACCCTGAATAAAAGTGTCATTGAACAAAAAGGAAATATCTATTAAGGCAAGACGGGGGCTTTCGCATTCGGTTTGACAAAAACCCCTCAAATTTGTGAAAACATTGTATCTGGTAAAAAAAAAGGGGGGGGGGGGGAGGGTTGGGTAATCATTGTGTAACCAGGATGTCGCCCTGTGAATATTATTTCATTCTATTTTCATTCTTGGGGTTTGAGTGAGACAGGGATGTGGACTCCTCATGATCAATAGTTGCTAGCAATATGGTTAATAATAATAACAATTATAGTTGCGCAGGCTTAAGATTGACTTTCAGTACAACTGATCATTGGTATGGTTAAGCTAAGACTGACTGTAGGATATCCACAGCTGTGATTGCTTTATCATTTCTACATGTACCTTCAGGTCTAAGCAGTGGTACAATAAACAATACTTTTTGATGGTTGTATAGTCATTTGTGGTTTTAATTAAAGTCTATGAGAAAGGTGTATTTTTAACAACTACAAAGTCTGAGAGCTCAAAATAATGGGCCCGGACTTATTCAGCAATTTGGAAATACTGCTAATGAGCCACTTTCTATTTGTATTAAGATCTTACTAGGGTATTACCTTGGAACATATGTCATAATTACATAGTTTTTAAAACAAAGCCCAAATGATAGCAGCATCATATATCAGGTGATTATTATTCTGAAGAACCTATTGTATTTCCTTAATGCATATGCAAACCCTGTTGCACTACACATAAATTATTAAGTTAATTGATAATAAATAATACTCTATACATAAATGATTTAGTTGTTTAAGCTCAGGTAAGACTTGTATCGAACAAGCGATTATCCTGATGATATTATAATGAATATCACGCATCATAACCAGTTTATAACTGATTACCATTATAAGTTACAATTTATATCTAATCCCAGATAAAGAAGTTAATCTAATCAGGATCGAGCGAGGTGTTCATGCAGAAGCGTTAATCTAACAAAGCTCCAAGATTAGAGATTATCTGACGGAAGGGGATTAAGAATGGGTGTGTCAGAAAAGTGGCAAAGCCGTTAGAGGGTAAAAAGGTTAAGCAACTATACGCTCCCTCACTGTCTCTCTCTATCTCTATCTATTTTATGACCATAAACATAAACATATATTTGAATTTGCCAATAAAAGCTTGTATCTAATCATAAAGAGAATCATACAAAAATGAAGTAATTATGAAGTTGAATATTCATTCTTGTGCACGTTATAATCAAGTTGGTAAAGATTCAGGTATGGGCTTCAAATGATGAAAATCAAACATCAGTCAACTTTAACCAATCGTACATTATAGCAGGATTCTTTGATAATCACGCATGGCTTGCTCAAACGAAGGGGGATAGATATCGATTCAATTTACAAAAATGAACGGTTATGTTCAGGTTAAATGAAAGTATTACCTGCAACTAAGCATATAAAAGAACTTTCCACGATTGAATATTCCTCTCTGAATACCTGGGAAAGATAGTGTATATCTATACGCTGTGAAGTCACTGTTTAATCTCAGAAACATGTCATCGAACACATACTAATCCTAATCCACTTCATCACCTTTAATCTGGTTCGGGATTTGCAGATTAATTCGCTGTAACATGGCACCATCTATATCAATCACACCTACGTCAGCGACAGAGAACCGGGATTAACGTTCAAATATATAATGACTTTCCAGTATAACCGAGGTCACATTGGATTCATCTAAATAACTAAATGAATATGGAATCGATGACATGGCTTTAAGATTTGAATTCAATGCAAATGCCTGCACACGTAAAATAGTATGTTAGGCTTCAAGATGCTGTTAGACCTAAAATCGGGCTGTGCGTTTTTCGCTGTAGCAATCAGCGAATATTTTTGACAGACGTTTTTCTATACTCCGCATCACACAACTATTGATTCAGCTATGTTATACATTCCTGGCCAAATACAAATATTTGTTTAACAAATCCTTACCAATACATTGTATCGAGTTGTTGGGAAAGGTTTTATCGTCTTGTCTAATTGGTCCGTCGAAAGTGACATCGGTATTTTTCGGCTAACTCGGGTAGAAGGAGACAAAAGAAATTACAGCCATGTGCTGGGCCGACACTTGACAGACTATAGTGGTCATTAGATTAAACAATTAGAAGAACACCATCAATCTTGACAACAGATGTGCCAAGATATGAACGAAGAGACGCCAACAGTGTATCTAATGTACTGACATGATTATTTTAATGATAAACATATAATTGTTTTTAGACTCCATGTAGATGAATATTGCCTAGAAATTAGTTTGAATGCAATTAATTAGGCATTTGATCTAGGATCTCTTAGATTTTACAGTAATTACCTAAGACAGGTATTATGTTCATTAACACCTGGATAACAGGTCTTAATTAGCTGAAAATTATCTCTCTCTCATCTCATATTTGCATATTAAGTGTAACGCCTAAAGGGCATTTTGAAATACTTTTTGATAAAGCTCCTCATAGGCATATATGTCCTTTTGTATGTCTGCATAAGTTTAGTCAAATTCATAAAAATTGCATAAGCATCAAAATACATTAGAAATGCATATTTGAAAATTTAGTAAGTAGGAATATGTTCAGCCGATTCCATGGATTTAGGATGTAAGAATGATTAAGTTAGATTAAAAACAGTCATCACAAACCCATAGTGATATAATGTTTCTATATATAAAGTAAATAGTTTCAATCTTATTTTTAATTCCAGTATTGTGATACCGATATCACTACGCAAGTGATTTGATTAATATTGGAACAATGGGGATTAATTTATAGTCAATAGCCTTATATATTTCACCCTACATTTACAATCACATGGCAAGAAATTAAAGGATGATTGCGCACATTATAGATAATGATGGATAATCTAAATGATTTGTACATTAGCACGGTATCCAGGGTTGCAGGTATATATACGACTGCCAGACCTGACAGGGAGAATTTTACCGTGTGAACAACAAGCAAAACCTTCTTCTCTTCACCAGAGAAAAGCCAAGGTAAGGTGATTGTATTACTGTGATTTAAATGATTAAAGTATTAGCGTGGACGCATATTTATGATTATAAATAAGGTGTAACTATTGTCTTCTTCCAACATTGTAACCATAAAAAGCAAACGCCGATACGTTATTTATTAGTTTGAAGGGAACCCTAATTTACGAACTTTAAGCCCAAGCATTCTTATATACATACTTATATATCAAATTAATTTTGTACAACTGATACTGATGGCGTTTAAAATAGTACTTTTATTCTAGAGCTTTCATTTCACTGCTTTTAGGTAATCAACATCACTGCAAGAGTTTTTATATCCTAGCCAATTACGTGTACACTGGATGTGTTGTATAGTAATTAAACTTATGTTTTATCTGTACAGATGAAAGGCTTGATCTATCTCCTGTTAGCGAGCATGCTACTGACCGGGGCCAGCTGTGGTAAACTGCGCACTGTTCTAGGAAGACACACCTGTGCTCGAATTTGTCTGAAGCAAAGAATAACCATCCCCAACGAGAACATTTATCAATGTTTCATCAAATGTGCCACTTACATGATGCGTCACCCAAAACGTTTTCACAGAAATGCACGTCGGGGATGGAAATAATGAAACCAGGTTGGATTGGAATTTCCTTTTCTGAACTTTTCTCAAAAATGACAAGTAAAATGAACAGGTGCTGTACAATAATCCCAAACACAAGTACTACAAGTATAGGTCTGATTGCTATACACCAATTAGAAACCTTACTGATACAAGTGTATGTATACTTGTTATACAAACAATAGCAATAGCCACTCTAATAACCCTAGTACTTTAGCTGAAAGGGAACTAATTTATATACAGTTACTTATCAGTTGTAGATAAATGGAGATAATTGTGAACACATTTGAATCTTCAATAAATTAGGTGCTATCATTGCACAAATAAAATGTTATGATTATCTATTATTGCGTTTTTTTTAAATAATGTACAGGATTATAACAAGTAATGCTTTTCATGATTTGTCATAAAATTAGCATTTGTTAAATGTGATTTAATTATACTGATAAATTCTTATTCTGCTGAATTGAAGGGTTTTTCCCTATTGCTTGATAAATTAGTTTTAGTTTTATGATTATGACAAAATGTTCACAATAGAATAGATCTGCGTATTTATCAAGAAATACAAGAGGCCGTAACAGCAGAACAGCGTATAATGTATACCTGTTTATAACATGTCGGATGTTCATCTGTTAAAAGATGATAGAGGATTTGTAATTTTATTATTAACAATAAAAGCTGGCAAACATTGTATTGAAATTATTGTTTCTTTACACACTTTGCTGATGTTTTTACAACAACAGCATAGGTGACTGTTTCGTAAAGCATGTGAACATATATGTTGTCACTAATTCCACAATTTATGCGTGTCATTACGGTAACGGGATGGGTGGAGCATTAAGTACTTGAGGCATTTGACTACACAATGGTAGAAGTTTTCATGGAGAGCCTTCTCGGTAAGATTCAGGCAGATGCGGCTGCATGTATGACTTCTCAGATCTCTACTGCTAGCTGCCGTCACAAGCAGGCAAAACATGATCAATGTGATGGTCCTCATCTGAAGAAAACAAAAGTAAGGCTTTATTCAAGTAAAGAAATTGCTTCTCAGACTAACAAAATACCTTATATTTTAGCGGAGAAGGGGTGCAGGCAGTATCGTTTTTCGGCAGTAAATTTGCCAAATCACCTGTATATTACAGAGTAAAATGACATTTGATGTTAGAAATCCCCTCTACCAGGTGCCCAATCAATCATCCCAAACAAATTCCTTTATTTTTTTATAGCTTTCATCTTTTTTTAATGAGCAAAGAGGATGGTTAGTCTTACAGGTACACTTTTATTTTAAATTGGAAAAAAAGGGAGATGCGGGGGTCTCGGGCCCATGCGGTGGGGCCTGAAAAGCAATTTATTAGTTTTATGCAGCCTAAGTGAAAGTGAAATAATAGACATAACTATTATCAACTTTAGTTTTTCGGTGGTTTAAAATACCTAAATGCTCGAATCGTGTGTCTTCTTTAATATATAAAACAAAAATTAAGAATCCAAGTGTTGAGGGGCAGCAGTTTAATAAAAGCACAAAACCTAACTATAAGCACATGCATCTGGTTGTGAAATGACATATCACATGAACATACCTTATTTTAGACTGTAAGATTAAGCCTAGTGCTGAGAAGATCTCCGTGTGACTTTAAGGATGCTCGACTGTTGATGTCAGAATGCTGACGCTTCTCCTACCTCCGTGCTTATATATGTCTGATTCTAAATAAATCGATAATCAGAATATTTCATCCGCTGAACAATCCGCAGGCACCGATAATGTACTTGGATCAGGCTATTAACACTACTATTATTAACCACCACCTAGATTCATCATATTATCAAATGATTACATAATATCATATATAAAACTACCAATCTGTTAATGAATCTACGGAACATAATTTAGGTCCGGTTTCATTATAAAGAATCCGCGATATCTGGATCTGAATTAATTAACAGCTCTAGAACAACAAACCATTGACAATGTTGGCAGAGATTCTGATGTAAAACACCTATATAATTAAAGTTATAAAGCTCATTCGTGTTACATTAACATCTGGCCACACCACCCACACCGCCCCCCTAAAAAGGTCGCTTTGTCTAGACAATGTTTTTGATGGTCAGGGACAAACAGTACTATGAGCGGTGCCACCTTACCTATTTTTATACAGCTCACATGTAAGATGTTGCACCTTGTTCAAGATTTGATATTTAATCGCTCACTCTATTGTTTAAACCAGTTTCGAGTACCAATCCTAGTTGATGCGCCTGTATATAAGGGCTCCCACATTTTTGTGCCAATAAAAGAATATTGCACCGGAAATGTAATCAGGTAGATGTATTTATTTCTATGCTATGATGCTCATACATTTTCTGATACTTAATCATGTAATAAATTGATATTAATCAAACCATATTCAAATTGCAATATGTTCAAATATATATATTTTAACTCTCAATGATGATTTAGTATATGCACTAGAAATGCCTGTATGACTGTTGCCTCAATATTTGTGTTTTATTTTACTTAGACCTGAATAAATGGATTTAGAAAAACACTAGCTACTACTTATTGGTTTTGTGTTTACCATCAAAATAATTCACTTAACATATACATCCGAAAACATATCGGTAAAATTGGTCAAATGCAGGATATCATCGAATCTAAATGTTCATCATTCTGAATTTACATCTAATATTGATTCAGTTTATCATACATCACAAGCGTAATTCCTGGTTATTATATAAAATTAGCAAGTAATGTCCTTACAAAACATCCAGACTTTTACATAGTTACAATAAGTGATTTAGTTTTAGCTCAATTTGGATTAACCTTGTAACACCATCCTAAATTATCAACTCTGGGTAGTGATATCGCTTAATAAATGCTAGATTGATTATGTAAGTGCTATATTGTGATGTCGAGGGAGTGATTAATAGTGTAAAATATATTGCCTTATGCAAGTCCAATGTCAATGTTCAGGGTTTATAATTCATGATCAAGCCGCTGATCGATAATGATTATTGATTTATTGTGAATCAGCCCTATATAAGCATAAGAGGTAGATCAGGCATCACCATTCTGACATCATCAGTTGAGCATACTGACTGTCGCCCAAAGCTCCGCTTAAAACTAGACATTGAGTGAATACGAAGGTAAGATACAATTTATTTTTGATAAGATACAGTGATCAAGCAATACGTTTCAAGTTAGGTTTGATGATTTGATTTAATAGTTGCTTCTTGATACTGATTTTACTTTAACTTTTAATTACCTACATAAAAACGCCGCAAGATCGCAGCTGATTTGAGGGATATAAGAAAAAATCTAATTTGATATACACAATAAAAAAAGCGAATTTATTTTAATAGACTTCATTGAGTAATGAATTATTAATTTATAAATTCATTAATAGATAAATTACTCCTCAAGCAATTTTTTCGGCGGATGAGGGGTTGGGGGTTGTATTGGGCCAGGTTCCGTGCGGCAGCTTTAATCTATTTGTTGTTTATGGTGAGCAGGATGCACCTTGTTTGTTTTTTAGCAATGAAAACGTGGGTACGGCATGCTTTTAAAGGGCAAATAGGTAGGGGCGGCAGTTATTGGTTTTTCTGAAATTGATTATTTCCTTCCAATAATCCATCCCATGACTTAGCCTTAAATACTTTGTAATTTTTAACAATGTTCGTTTTATTCAGATGAAGATCATTATTTATGTGATCATGGTTTGCCTGCTTGTCACGGTAGCTCGCAGTAGAGATCTGAGAAGTCATACCTGCAGCCGCATCTGCCGGACTCTTACCAAGGAGGCTCCCCATGAAAACTTTTACCGTTGTGCAATTAAGTGTTTCAAATATCTGATGCTCTACCCCGCTCGTTTCCCAAATGACAGGCGTAGATGGTGGAAAGATTAAATAAACATGCTCAAAAAGAACTGTGAATAACTTACTTTATATCGACACACCTTAAAACATATCATATTTTTATAATTGTAACTTACCATTTGTTTACAAAATGTTTTTTGTTTTAATAAATAACACTTATTTCAAATGCAATCACCGTTGTTCTTAGATGGTTTTGTTACATAAATTGATATTTTTACGATAGATTCACGTTTGCGGCCATTGGTAAATGTCCAGCAAAATGCATAAAAAGATAGGTAATTGTGCAATACTTTACTTGTATAAGACCTGCTTGATTAATCTGGGTTATTATTTCCATGAATACAATAATTAAGCAGAGGTACTTGGTGAATTTGTTTGTCAACATTTAAGCAGCTAAGCCAAATATCCATCCATACAGAAGAACAATGAGGTGTCATCCCATTAGCTTGACTGAAAATTTAACCTCTGTATTAAATCACCTGTACAAAATTACCCTGCTTTTTATTTAGATAATTCTCCATTTAGTCATCATGATTCACCTTTGATATCTCATTCAGAACAAGAGAATGTCGATGCTTGTGCACATCTGTTTTCAAACAATATGAAGAACCATATTTACATACGTTATTGATGTAGGTAATCGGTCTAATGAATGAGGGAGTGATACAGCAGAATGTTCAATAATGACGTCGTCTTCTAAAAGTGGATGACATATGTAAGATGAATGCATATAGTAATGAGAGGAATTATGTAATATTTGCTTGTAGCTTTCTGACTCACGATTCCATCTCAATTAAGCCGACCAAATCTCATTAGTTTGATAACATACGCCAAGTTATTTACATACGGCCTTATGCGGTTTCATTGTCAGGAATCAATGAATATGATGAATACTTAATACTTGGAGTAATACTAGACCAATGTCCATGCTCAGTGGATATAGTTAATGATCTTATTTAAGTACCAAGCCCTGGTAATATTTATAAGCTACCATCAGTCAGACAAAATCTGTTATACATACTGACCAAATCCTATAACTGCTAGCAGTAGCAGCTATGTACATGGTTGAATGGGACTATGTTTTTTGTTCAGATCTAGTGTTGTTTTTAGGTGTTGTCCATAGTTTTGCTTCATATCACTAGATATTCATAATGAGGCTTTATAGTTTGATAGCCATCGTAGGTGATTTAGAAAAGCTTTTTGTTTTGCTTCGCATTTTTGCATGGAATAAAAACATTTACATGGTGGTCCATTGGTATGTATGGTAATTATAATCACGGATTCCAATCATGGTATTCATGCTTCTAGGAATATAGATAATGTTGTGCTGTAGAAAAGAGAGCGGAGCGGCGCTGTTTTTAACCGCAAGAACGTTCTGATTTCGGTCGTATTGATAATCCATGTATGGTACGTATGGCAGAGGGGTTTCAGGTAATCGGTTAAAGCTTCATAACTTACCTAAGAGCATGATCACTAGTAAAGCCACCCTGTGTTAGAACAGAGATCACTCACCAGCCGGAGTTATTGGGTGTAGCGGCTGTGGCCTCTGATGTTATTTCTCGTGCTACTAATTATAACGTCTGGACAGGCAGTACTTTACGTGTATATAGTAAAAAGCATTGCACTCATTTAGACCTTCCTAGGGTGCATCGTACCGGGCTTGGTGATGTTCTTATATTTGCCATGCTCCCATCTGCTGGTGCCCTTACAATCTGGGCACGGTTCTGATCGGTGACTAGTGACTGTTTTGATCGGTGACTGGTGACGATTCTGATCGGTGACTAGTGACTGTTTTGATCGGTGACTGGTGAGGATTCTGATTCGTGACTAGTGACGGTTCCGATCGGAGACTGGTGACGATTCTGAACTGTGACCTGTGATGGTTCTGATCGATCTGGAGCTGCTGTGAAGTGCCCGGAGACACTCTGCTTTGGTCCTCCCACGTTTGATTACTGACAGGATTTCTCCGGTTGTAGGAGCAGGGAGGGGTGAAAAGTGACATGAATCAATGAGCAATAAAGTTATCAAACTTTGGTATATTCGTCAGGCTTCCTTGTGTTCATGAAGCTGCACCTTCTAGAGGTGATGAACATATTAAATGCTCTGTCACATCGGACAATTCATTGTTGTCAAGAATGTCTGTTGGTGGTTGGTGGGATTTGCCCTCTCCCTTAGGGTCTGCTAAAGCTTGATTATTACCTTTAGGATCAACGGTACTGAGTGTGGCGCTTTGTATCAGAGTAAATACATATACAGATTTTTTACTTGAATCGTTTATCTGAACGAAATTGTTTCTATCAATGTTTGCACCTATATGTGAAATGCATGCATGGGTGGCAAATTTGATAATATAAATGTTTAAAATTGTTCAACCTGATGTGATCTATGTATGCCAACCTTCTGTAAGTTGTGGTGAACCCAGGTGACGGGCATACCTAGTGTGCTGATAATGAATAAGATATAATAGGTGACAAAAAGTGAGTTAGTGATGTATAATTGGCAAGATGGAAAGGAATTCCACTAAAGAGCATCCAAATCTTAGGCGGCTTACAACAACAACTATCAGGGTCGCTATATGTTATAGTATATGAATCCAATGAAGCTAAGTTT
>JAXGGS010386273.1:0-12621 GCA_035585475.1 Armandia brevis
TGGTGGGGTGATCTTGAAAGTCTAGGCTTGCGATAATCAGGGAATTTTTCAAACATATCTTGGAGTGTTTTAATTTGTATCGGAAATTAATATGGGTCTGAAAAGGTAGTTTATTGTTTGACGTGTTTTTTCAAACCATCAACTTTTATGATAAATTTGAATTTGTGTTTGTGTGAGATTATGCGTTTTCATAATATTAAGTTCATGTATGGGAGGGTCGTCGACGTAGCCTGGTGACTGAACCGACGACCCTAGGGTCGTCGAAATAGACCCTTAGGCTACGTCGACGACCCAGGGTCGTCGGTTTAGACTAAAATTCTATGTCGACGACCGGGTCGTCGACGTAGCCTGTACCAATATTATAAATTCACCGCACTTCTGTAAACATGAGAGCCCATAACCGGGCCGAACGCACCCCGTTACCCAAGACCCGCGCCGAGGGTAACAGGGTGTGGTGAACAGGGGAATTTTATTATTATATGGGACTGTTACCAGGTTTCTGGTACCCTAACATCCCCCCCCCCCCCCAACATTCCAATTTATTGAATCTGTCAAATTAATTGATTCCGGTACAGAAAGCATAGATTTCAGTCCGCCATAAGTGCGTGTAGATCATCGGAACTTTATCACCATACGGTTCTATCTTTGGGGCCGATTATCTGTATATTAATTATAAGCTGCTTAGTCCTAAATTGAAGGATAGTTCGCCAATACCTAATCGATTTTGCATGAATGAGGTCATGATATTTACTATAATAGTGATTGATTCGTGATTCGGCATTATATAATCTTTCATCAAGGGTACACAGCAAAACAAATCAATAAATACAATCTTAGATAAACTAGTAAGGTGACAGCGGCAGGTATAGCCCTGAATAGAAATATCAAGGACATTATAATTTCATATATATATAGTATGTAAACATATATACATATTCATAATATTGTAGCCAACTACCTGTCTTCAATCCATCTCTATTTACCAGAACCTTATTCAAGGTTAATCGAAGAACTGGGTAGCATCACTGATCAAGAACAACAAGACCATACCACGCACAGCATTATGTCTCATGGGAAGACTAAAGACTGCTTGTGAGAGCGGCACAAACAGGTGAAAATTCAGCCTTGTATAGTCTCCTTTGAGTATGGAACTATACATCGGTAGGTTCATTTACATTCAATCCGGAGAGAAACTCGCAACTCGCTGAAGATGTCTAGCTAACAAGAAAAATGACCAATATTTAAAGTCACAAAGTTGCTGCGAGGTACAAAGAGGCCAATTTCATCGGTAAAACATCCTAAGAATGTTTTAGCAAATATATCAAATTTGGCTGGTCGAATCGGTCAATATTCAATTTCTTTATGCTATCAGTTTACTTCTGGTGGCTTAAATTGACTGCTGTCACAAACACAAACTGCCAAGCAGGGATTCATTTTATATAGCTAATATAACAATTAAGGGCCAACAGAACTTCCATTAAAAAAAACTTGAAAAGTTCATACCTAGATCCAAGGAAATGTTGGTGAACACATATTCAATCGCCAGCATTTTTTAAAATCATGTAATCATTAATTTGTGAATCAAGTTAATGTGTCATAAAAAACAAACTAAGACATACGCAGATACGGTACTTTATCAAAGTGTTTACATGATTCGCATGTTTTTCTTCTGATTGATTTATGCGCAATTAAGGTGGTCGTAGCCTCTCTGTAAACCGTTGGTATCAGGTATATATGCTCAAGGTTACACCATGATAATGTAGTAACATTGGACGCAAGATTGAACAATATTTTCTACAGATATTTAATGTAATCATGATACATGTTATAACTCTTATTAATAAAATAATGTGCTGAATATTCAGAAACAAGCCAATTGTTTTACGGGTGAGACAAAGAGTAGAAATGTGGGACTGCATTATTCTAAAAATGATTAAATTCATAAAACTTTGCATTCAAGACGCGGACACCATATTGTATATTATAAAAACAAATGATATCTGTCAGGGTGTTATCAAAGGACTTTTGTTATTGGATGAGGTCATCTGCTGGGTTTTCCAGCGATATGGGTTACCCATACGCTCTCTGCCTAGCTACGATTTAATTCAAGTGATATAGTACTTGCTATGCAAGTCGATTTAAAAACTTTATTTGCAATAGATAACAATACATCAGACTATATCCTCCATGAATTTTGTCTCACTACTATAACCATGTATAATGTTATCAGTGAATTCAAAAATCTCGGGATGACGGCCCTTCAAGCAAATGGTACTTGTGTGGGAAAAGGAAGCTTCCTCACAACTGGATACATATTCTATTTATATCGGAAAAAGCAAAACCTCATCTATGCAGTGATAATAATACATTTCCAAGAATATACCTACAAATGGTTTAAATTCCTACAGTTGTTGGTTACCGAAGACCCATTCATCTAACATTTGTGTCACGTGATAACATTGTTATGATATGATGTTATGATAGTGTGGCTGCTTACTATGTTCACGTTTTTATGTGGTAGTCACCATGCAATTTATGTTGCAGTACTCAATGCCTTCCTGGAAATTTAGAGAAATATGGTCTTATCCCCATCATTGAGATATACAACCTTAATTATGATGTATGCAACCCATTCTGATATTCCCTACCTGAAATCACGTGCCAACTATGACATAGGCAATGTCAGAACGGGTGATATATCTCATTCAATTGTTCAGACCTATGGATAATGGTCCGGTTTTTGGTTTATTGTCTTTAGTGCATTGAGTAGTCACACATTGTACAGATACAGAGTACATGTCTATTCTATAATCAATATATGATGCCTGTCTTAAATTTAACACGATTACAACACGTCTAGTTTTTATTTTCCCTATCATCTTGGGTTAAAAATCTTCTTGCACTTTTTCCCTAGTTTGGTTGGGAATGATGAACACACTCTGTGTCATAGGTGCGAGCTGCCCTGCAGTATCCAAGCTGTGGTCCTTCATGAGAGTGATGAAGTCATTCAACTTAAAGGGAATATTGAATATACGTAACTACATGTACATGGAATGCAAATGATTTACTATATGAAAAATACGAAAGAGAGAAATCTTTTAATCCGCTGTAACATGTTTAGAAGTTACCTCTTGATCGGTGGGATCTCTGAGGAAAAACGTCCGAGCCAAATCAATAGATGGATTGGAAATGTCCAAAACGTCATTGATTGAGTATTCTACAATCAAGAGTTCATCAACCCATATTTGAAAAAAAGGTGTATCTGACTCAAAATATTTATATAAAATGCTTGATAATATAAGCTGCATCTACAACTTTCAACTTTAACTTGGTTCATTATAACGATTATAAACTATGAAAATGTTGTTCAGCATCACTCTAAAAATATCATGTTAATGCGACACCCCAATCTTTGGGGGTTATGTTAGTGCGTCTTATCATTGGGGACATGATTGCATACATGTCTATTCAGCTAACAATTCATTGCAAGAACTTCTTTCTTTTGAAAAAATTGCAGATATTTCACGGTACCTTGATGAGTAAGAAAGCCAGCTCTCTGTAAGTCGTGCTTGATGTTTTCGGAAAAGTAACTTCTCAATTTTATTTGAAATAACTTCCCTATAAAACAAAAATACCTGTTCAATAAGACAATTCTGCAAATATATGAATGAACAATGATAACTATGAAACATATTTACTATGTCTAAGGCACATCTAAAGAACGAAACCTACAAAAATGATGATATATGTTTCCTGTTTGATTATGGATTATTATTATCTTTCCCTGTGGTGTTAGGTAGGACATCAACCGCTTGAAAAGAGCCACCTGAAATGTACTACTCGAAATGTAATTCAACAGCAAAACTGTAGTGATTTGCACCGAATTCCGCATACTGATTACACTGGTACTGCTAAATCTTAAGTAGGAGTAGTTAGTTTATTTATCCCTTTGGGTTTTAATCATACCTTATCGGGGATATAATTCAACATTCTCATAACCAGTATTACATCTACAGGTTCATCAGGACCCTCGAATTCCTCCGCTCCACAGCAATAAAAATTACACTGAAAACAGAAAGCTACTAATGTAGGATTATCAGACCTTTAGTTGTGTCGTTGTATTTTTTAAAGTTTATTTTAATCACTGTGGCTGTGGTTTTAAGTGAAAAAACTAGCTCTTGCTTACTTTAATATTTGGGTATTTAGCAAGCATGCACTGCTTGAGTGACTTGAGCACTTCCTCTTCTGGTTCTACTGCTATGTATCTTTCAATGTTGGATAAAATTCTATGTTCTTTGCATTGGGACTCGAAATGGCCATCACCTTTTAAGAGATAGTATAGTATTGACTTACTTATTGATTTTGTTCATTAGGGTGCATACAATTGATAACAAAATTCTGTGACACAAGAAAGAGCCGGATAAACAATTTATTAGTTTTATGCAGCCTTTTATTCAAATATTATTGCACGCCCAATATGATATAGCCCGTATATAAAGCCATGGTCTCTGATATAAGCCTCATTATTTATTGAGTTTTATTGCATGGCAACGGCTTCAACAAAATGCTGTTGCATGCTATTCTGGTCGTGATAATCTAAATTTTCTGTCTCCACATGGTGCAGCAGACGATATACCGTCGATATCATAAACTTTAAGGCATGACTGAAAGGTGACATTCAGGTCCAATATCACCACAGTCATGAAATGAAGTTTAAAACAATCATCCATGACCCTTTTATGCATAATATAATTGTGATATAAAGTACTCTGATCTCATCGGTGACTTGAATTGCGAACAGAAAAAAATGTATACGCTTTACAATTCTAGAGAAACCAGGAAAACCACAAATATTTCGTACCGCTTGGTTTTAATAATATGTTAAAAGACAAACTTCAATCTTTGATATTTTGTATGGATTTGCAATATTACTGTGTTTTGATTGGCTGATTAAAAAGTAATTAACACATCGAATTAAAATCATGAATGAAAGTCACGTAGGGAAATATTCACTTGATGTGGCGTTTATCTTGGGTTGGTAATATAACTCTTGCTTTAAATACCATCTAAATACATTTCGAGTAAAAAGAAATTCATGAATGGATGAGAATATCTTAGTCTACGACCTAATTGATGAACACACAATCCAGACACCATTAAACAAAGAATCGCAAAGCAAAAACACAAAGATTGTCATGAACATATTCCGATCATTAAAGAGTATCAACCTAGGGATTGTTAAGTTCGGATTATATCATTAGATATTCATTTGAACAAGCAAGTGTTTTTACTTTTGTATATCACATTCCACCAGCAACACGAAATGATCTCAGATCAATATGTCTTGAGACCCAAAATGTTGTTGCTGGTCAACATCAATGAACAAAAAATATCTGAATTATAATTCGAAAAATATATATACAACGAGACGCTTCACCTGATCCAATGCTGAGACATGATCCTGCTCCGTCGAGTCCACATTCGGCCATATGAGATGCTAAGAATTCATACTCCCCTTCAAAAGCTGCGGTATCATTCATATGCTTCAAAACTTCTGAGTAATCAGACTCCATACCGAAGTTTATAGTCCCGATTTCAAGATGTATGAATTAATCAGTAAACGTTTGAAATGATTGGTTTATTTCCGTCTGATGTTGATTAAGCTAAATAACAAACCCAACGTATCGACAATGAAGACTTGAATGATGTAGGACTTTTAGTTATGTAATGTGTTTATCTGTCTTCAATTCATAAAAGGTTAAGCGTTGCGTGGTCAAGAGCCATAGCGTTTGTTCAGCACATATGTAAGGCAGACGGACGTGTTGGAATACTTGAACCAGTGAATGGTTTATATATGTATATGGTAATGAAAGTATTCATGATATTTCTATCCAAGGCAATATACTGGTCAATACGGTCTATAAATGGGTACCTCACATACATTATGACTGTGAATCGATGCGTCATGGTTTAATAATCCATTTGACTTTTGTTGGTATCATTCCAAAGGCTATGGCGTTACATTTATGGCAAACTATAGCGGCATACGCATGTTCATTGGCGTCAGCGCCAAAGTATTAACGGGTCAAGAGTTCAGAGGTTTGTCACTCATAATAAAAGTTGGAAGCTTCACTTAACTATAAAACCTCAAGCAGTTCAACCGAACGTGTTATTTTCCGGTCGTCTAAGACGAAGTAGTAACACGAAGTAGTAGTCATTCAGCAAATCTAGTACGATAGATCAAATGGTCATAAAACAATGCGCGGTATAACGGCTCACGTCTAGTCATATAATTCGTGCGTAAACCACTAACGCCACATTAGAAACGTAAGGGTCCGCAGTTTTAATCTAAATAAAAACCCAGGGTCAGTGAACCTAAAAGGAAATGTAGAATCAAACGAGTTGGTTTCCACCAGTGTGTAACTTCTTATTTTAATCTTATCCGTTACAAACGATAAAGTATGTTGCTTTATACTACGTGGGCTCTCATCCTTTGCATCTCAGTGAAGCCCAACAGCGGGCGATCGCCGGAGATGAATGGAATTGGAGCCACTCTTCCATCGGTGATTTATGATAAGTGGGAACAAGCCTTTGTCGAGATACGGGAAGTGTTTATCGATCTGTCGATGAAATACACGGGATATGACAGTAGAAGAGGTAGGTTAATTCTGATAATACTGTGCAGCGCATGTACTCGCACCTGAAAGTCGAGGAGATTTAATTCTACGAAATTAACAAATTTATGTTGTTATTATTGTTCAATAGTTTCCATGTTTTACTAAAAAGCTGAAATTGAATTTGCAAAAAATTTAAAACTGTAATTGAACCAGGAACAACTGGACAATGAACACTGGAGAAAAACTATCGCTAATATCGCGCGTGTATCATAAATTCTGATCAGTCAGACGTACAGTATCAGTAATTTCGATATGACTGAAGTAGAGTATGTATACATCGAGCATACTTTTAATGAGCTAATTGTATCGGTTACGAGATCGATGATGAAGGCGCGGAGGCTTTAATTGGATCAACTTTAGCCAAACGGAGTGCAAATCAAACACTATCCGGTAGACCTAATCAACGAAGCCCCGCTCTCAGCCCGCCCTGTGTAGGTCCTTAGCAGTTGTTAACTTTCTTTGAGTCCTACATGCCTCAATATTATCACAAATTTGGCGGTGGCGTCGTAAGATCTGGTTAAAACCTTCAGGTTTACTTTATCGGAGTTTCGCTGATAGACGTGTCATCATCGTTATACCAGGAGCGTTATGATGTGTAAATGTGTCGGTGTTAAATTATTTTGATGTATGGCCGATACGGAAGGATTCATAACTCCTAGAAATGACGACCGATATGATAATGGAATTAGAATATGTTTCCGCAGAGACATGTAACACGTAACGATTTATAAAATATTCGTTTTTTATCGTGGTATTAATGGGTTCCTCGTGGAATAGGCGGACCTCACAGAACAAGTGTAGATGGAGTGGATTTTTACTGACTCTGTTACTGGGTGTTGTCTCGTCACAACGACGAGCACCTGCTGATAAAATACTATCTGGTGCCGGTGCTTCCTTGCCGAGGCTTCTGTACCAACCACTGCTGGCCACCTATGAGTATCAACGCTCGTATTTCGTCTCCATGGATACTGCATATGATCACTATGATAGTCGCACGGGTAAGTGTCTCAGGTACATATAGATGTACCTATACCACAAAACAATATCTAGATTTGATAGCTCACTTTGACAATGCATGGCGAAACAGATGAGCATGATTATGACAATGTCAAGCTTGGACAAGGTGAGATGAATACAGTTCGATATACGCATTGATCAATGTGATTTGAACAGTCAAGGTTGAGTGTATGATTCCTTTCTGATGATCGGTTTCCAGACCAACCTACTTATATGTAAGTAAAATCACAATGGTTGTGTAAGACGCATAGTTATCATTTGGCCAGCATCCCAGTTGTTGCCTCTATGTATACTCACTGTAGTTGATCGTGACATTATTTAATCTTTGCGTTGCTAGGCTTAGGTTAAGTTCACCTATTATCGCGTGCTGTCAAACTTTACTCAAACTGACATCTACAACGAGGTGAAAAAGTGGAAAATCTTATGATCTAGATACGTGCTCTAAGAAGCACCCTAGAAACCAACTTCAAACGTATTGATATAATATAATTAATCTGTAAGCGATCAATACCCTAAGCAAGTCTATGAAATGAATATATGGCAGACATGGGACAAAATAGCCAAGTTATAATGGTACATTTTTTAGGTATAAAATTGCAACAAATTCCACAATCAGTTGAACCTCTTCAGTGGGTATTTGTCCTATACGGTTCAATAGGAATACTTCATCTAATGCATAATAAACCTCATCTGTCATCTGATTATTTTCAATGTCACCCCATAAACAATGATAAATTTTCAAATATGACAGTAATTTATCAACAGATCAGATATTAATTACGACTGGCACGAGAACCCAGTACACATAGGGCCATCAGTTCTTGACAGATATTTCAAGTAGAGTTCCTCATTTAAAGATCCCTTATTTTCATTGTTAGTTAGGGCCCCATGGCGGGCGTTAACAGACGCAGATCCCCAGGTTCTTATATATCGTTGGTTGTCTGCTTCATGCTTTATTCCGCGCCTGCTTCCACAGCAGTTGAGGGTGCGCGAAAACGGTCATATATTGATGTATTCGGAGAAGGGGGAACATTCCCTAGACGCGCTTTAGAAGTTTGGGAGTTCGCTTTTCAGTATCACAGGTCGCGTTTTAGAAAGGTTGATGTTGAATACGAGGCAAGAGGAAGCAGATATGGTATACGAATATATCAACATATTCTAGCCGATATAGATGTGACACTTAAATACTTCCCTGTCGCACATGTTGATATTAATTCATTTCAGGACAAACGACAATGATGCAGCTGGACAATGAGACGGATTACGTATATGGCGCCAGTGAGGCAGTCCTGACGGAGGCTGAGTTCCTCGCATATCCTGATCTACAAATGGTTCCAGTGGTTGGAGGGTAAACATTATATCATTGGCATTCTTAGTTTATAATTGATCTAAAAACATAACATACCGTAATGAATCTCACATTCATTATAAGATCAACACAAATATTGATTAATGTTTATGAAATCATTAACAGGGCAGTTGTCATGACCTACAACATACCAGATCTGCACAGCATGAATTTGACCAGAGAAGCTGTGGTGGGCATCTATAATGGCACGATTTCGAAATGGGATGACCCGATCATCCAGGATCTAAACCCGCAGTTCACTTTTCCTGCCGACGAGGATATCCGGGTGATCGCCAGGTCGGATTACAGCGGCACGACTGAGATCCTGACGACGGCTTTCAGCTCATTCAGCGCCGAGTGGAACGACACGTACGGCTCGTTTCCCGACGTGAAATGGAACGCCTCGGTCATCACCAGCTACGGGCGTCAGAGCACGGGCATGATGGGAATGATTTTCTCCTACCCCTACTCGATCGGCTATCTGTCGGTGGCCGACGCTCTGGCGGTCAACTTCTCGTACGCCAGACTGTACAATCGCGCCGGTAATCTCGTTGACGTCACACCGGAAGGGATACGCGTCGCGATGAACTCCTCCGTGGCAAATTTAGGAAATCAAATGACGGCGACGTTTGTAGACTATGCATCGCCGGATGCCTACCCAATCGTTGGCTACTCTTATTTCATCATACGAATGCACGGTATGATGAACTGTGACATGGCTGTAGAATTAGCCAGGTATATCGAATGGCTGACTAGTAATAATTACGCCGATGCCGAGGCGCGTGAGATGAAGATGTCACAGGTGCTGCCCGAAGTCGCCGATATCATCCACAGGAACGTCCTGGAGGTCATGACCTGCGGGTCACAGAGGTCAAACGTCTGGGATCTGGTAGAGCAGCAGAAAACCAGAGAGCTGCACGCGATCCAGGGCTGGCGAATCCCGGTCTTCATCACCGTTCCCATAGTGATCGCGTTGATCATCGCGCTCATCATTTACCTGATCTATCAGCAGGTTAAGCTCAGACGCATCAGATTATCCGATGAATGGTACATCCTTTACGAGAACATACAGGTGAAGTGGGACCGGACGCAGGGGTGGATGGACGCCAGTAAGAGCAGATTCGGAAGCACCACCACGGGTATGACGACGCAGACGGACATGTCGGGGATGGGGCTGATAGCAGCCGGACCTAACGACTCGCTTGGCTCCTGGAAAGACAACAAGGTGGGACTGAGATGTTTCCCGACCAGGGAATTCCGGGTCACCAAAAATTCCACCAAGATGGCGATCAATATCTTACGGACGCAAATCGTCCACACCAACGTGCAGCGATTCTTCGGCGTGACGTTGTCGGATGACGTGTTGTATCTGGTCAGCGAGCACGCCGAGAAAGGATGTCTGACGGACATTCTGCAAAACCCCAGCTACGATCTCGACGCTAACTTCAAATTCGTCATGGCTTTGGACGTCGCCAGCGGCATGGAATATCTGCACAATCACGATTTGGTTCACGGGAACCTGAACTCGAACTGCTGTCTGCTGGATTCCAGATGGAATGTGAAGGTGGCTAACTGGGAACTGAACCGGCTGTACGCCGAGCAGCAGGCGAGAAAAGCATCGAGGTCCACGAAAGTGTCGCCGAGGCCGAGTGAGGACGGTGACGCGAATGACCCGAATATAACAGCTCGGGCGAACATCTGGAGAGCTCCCGAAATCCTACGAGCCCTGATACCGGAACCTAACCGGAAAACCGACGTCTACAGCTTCGGTATCTTGCTGACTGAAATATTTACACGAGAAGATCCCTATTACGAGGTGTTGGAGACGGGCAAGATGCCCGTGGACGTCGTATTCGACATTCTGAACCATGGGTTGCGGCCGTCCGTGTCGGAATTAGAGCACAAAGGCATCGTGCCGATAATGGCGTCTTGCTGGGACGAGCAGCCTGATACTCGTCCGACTTTCTCCTACCTGACGAAAAAAATCAACAAAACCCGACCGTCGAAGAAGAGCGTGATCGAAATCATGATGCTGACGCTGGAGAGTTACGTCACCAACCTCGAGGAGATGGTCCACGAGAGGACTGCCGAGCTGGAGACCGTCAACCAGAGCCTCGAGTCGCTCCTCCATCAAATCCTACCCGCCACCGTTGCCAACAAGCTCTCCCGAGGCGAATCGGTCGATCCCGAAACATTCGACTCGGTGACCATTTTCTTCTCGGACATTGTCTCCTTCACTGACTTTTGTGCGGAGAGTTCGCCGATGGAGGTTGTGAATTTTCTGAACGACTTATACACGTGCTTTGATTCGATCATAGACGAGTTGGACGTGTATAAAGTGGAGACAATAGGAGATGCCTACATGTGTATATCCGGGTTACCCATCAGGAATGGGATACAACACGCTGGGAACATAGCAACCATGGCCCTTAAGCTTATGGAGGCATCCAGAGGCTTCAAGGCCAAACACAAACCAGATTATAAACTTCAATTACGGGCGGGTAGGTGTATAGTTTCACTTAATATGTCAGCTGATGTATTTATATTCATGCGATTTCTATATATCAACAAGGTAAAGTTTAAAATGGAGCCAGGCTAAAAGGCAGAGTGATAATCATTATGTTGGCTCTGTTGATTCCTTCGTAGTCTCTATAGGAGTCAGACTAGTCAGATTAGAAATGTTGACTTGCATGCATAATTTGTTTTTCCGAAATACTTCTAAGGTATACACTCAGGCCCGGTAGTGGCCGGTGTGGTAGGAGTAAAGATGCCCAGATATTGTCTGTTCGGTGACACTGTGAACACGGCATCGAGAATGGAGAGCAACTCAATGCCAATGAAAGTTCAAGCTTCTTTGGATACAAAAATATTACTGGATAAAATAACTGGCTATGAAGTGGTCGAGAGAGGAACAGTGGACATTAAGGTAAGATTAATTCTGGAATCAGTCTCAAGGGCAGACAATGTACATTAATATATTTCACGAAATGATAACCCATATGTATATTTAATCATTACGTTTTAATATGAATCACTAAAGGGTAAAGGAAAATTGAAAACATATTTCGTGGAGGGACAAAAGGAGCCGAATCCTGCAGTTAAGCCGGCTGTGCCCCCGTCTATGACAAATCCTCGACTAAAAGAGGTGGAATTTCTCAACAAGGTCAATGGGTCATGGCAAAGCCTGAAAGAAATATTTTCATCAACAACTGCGCTGAGGAAATCGTGATCAGGAGAGTCTTAAGCCGGATTAATGCGATGTTCAGTGAGTTGTCATGATCAGGAATAATGCGGCCATCGCCAGAAGAAAGTTTCGCATCAAGTTACAAGATTTCGCTTAACAGCGTAAGTGGATGTGATATAACCGTTAAGCTCCGCGTGAGGCCTTAATAACTTTAAAGATGTAATATACGTTTATGTCATGTCCTGTGTGTTGTGTTGTCAAGGAATATAAAACTATATCATTCTTTACGTAAGTTGGGTATATAGCCCGGACTTCAGATAGACCTGTAGACATGGGTGATGCCAAGGGTAATTTAATTCTCAAATATGTATGTCTAAAGAGTCTCTTTCTCAGTT
>JAXGGS010386384.1:0-12617 GCA_035585475.1 Armandia brevis
TAGATAAACATTGATGAACAAGATTGAAACTAAATGTATCAATATAATTTGGGATAATTGGTATGATAATGTAAAATCTATTTGGTTAAGATAGAATTATGCGACAATAATTAAGAATAATGTCGGATATTGTCGGATTTTGTCGGATATTGCCAGATATTGAGGTGGACCTCAAATCAGGGCAGCAGGGTGAAATGGAGGCAAATAATTTTGTCACAGCACACTGCTTAGCAAAGTGCTCTAACAAAAAGAAATTCTGACAACATTTTTTTTGTCAGAGGCCGCAATGAATGAGATCGGCTCTGTGTGACGGGGAGCCCGAGGGTGAGCAGGGTAAGGGGGGCTCTGTGTGTGTGACGGGGAGCCCGAGGAGCAGCAGGGTAATGGGGGCTCTGTGTGTGTGTGACCGGGAGCCCAAGGGGCAGCAGGGTAACAGGGGCTCTGTGTGTGTCACCAGGAGCGCAAAGGGCAGCAGGATAACGGGGGCTATGTGTGTGTCCTCGGGAGTGCGAGGGGCAGCAGGGTAATGGGGGGTTCTATGTGTGTCCCAGGGAGTGCGAGGGGTAGCAGGGTGTAATGGGGGCTCTATGTGTGTCACAGGGAGCGCGAGGCTAATTAGCATCAGTGCGGCCTCTGACAATTTTTTTTGTCACAGCACACTGCTTAACACAGAGCCCCCATTACCCTGCTGCCCCTCGCACCCCCGACACAGAGCCCAGCTCATTCAGCGCGGCCTCTGACAAAAAAATGTTGTCAGAATGCTTTGTTAAGTAGTGTGTGAGTGCAAACGAATGCTTCACCAACAGGTAATATTTGTATGTGTAATGGGATTCAAGGGACAGTGGGCACCCATTAATTTTGAGTTGCATTCGAAAGGGCCAATAAAACAGATATGTGGACGCTTTTCAGATCGGCCAGTCTGATACAACAATGATGTAAGTGGTTATCATTAGATATTAAATAGAAATTTAAAAATCAAATATGATTTGAGTAAAAATATGCTAGAATGATGTAAGATAATTGCATGAATATTAAGGATTTTCAAAAGTTTCTTCCGGATAAGGAATTTATGATTAAATTGAATTAAAATATTGATGAATAAAAGCATTAATATTATAGAATTTCAGGGAATATTACCAAAATATAAGAAAACAGCAAAGAATGATCTAAAATACTGTAGAATAATTAACAATATGGCGTCATAGTTCGGAATAGTTCAAAATGGTGTGGATGATATTTGTGGTTGATCGGGAATTTAGGGAAAATATGTCAGGATAAGTGCGGATATTGTCGGATATTAAAGATTTTTTGAAAATATCTGCCGGATAAGTAGAAATGATTAAAAAAAATTAGTAGTATGAATTAGAGAGAAATAAGCATCAAGAGTCTGAAATGCTTGTTAATAGAGTGGAATTATTGCCGGATAAATAATGATTAATAATGTGAACAATTATGATATGAAATGTCAATGAATGATTTTTTTAAATTGAGAAAATTGCCCATAATGCCCCAAGTGACTGTCAGCCTCTAATTGAGTCGTCTATGACAAAACATACACATCATATTTATGTTGTATACAGATATCCGTCTCATAGGTCTGTAGCACAACATGATAAAAGAAATCAAGATTTGGAATGATAAATCATACTAAACAATATCATAAACATGCTATAAAGATAATATAGCTAATCCAAATAGTACTAGTGCAGTTTGAGTGTTAAAAATGATCTAAACTCAGGATTATCTTTCAGGTCAACTGGGGTCAATAATTAGGTGCTTAGTTATAGATGACTTGACAAAAAAAAAATCACATTGAGACGTATATCTTAGAGCCAAGCTGATTATCAAGGGCCAAATAAATAAAAAGCTCTGAATTTCACACATTATGTGTGAGAACTTAATTAAAATACATTGAAACACATTAATTTGGCACATTTTGTTACATGGTCATGAGTGCGCAGCAACAATCTTTTAATAATTGAAATAATTACATAATTGGTTCTTAATACATGTAGATTCAATACACTCAATCTGTTCATTATTTTACACACATTCTATCATTTTCTGACCTTAAGTAGCCAATTTGATCACATGTTGGAAAACCTTTAACAACCGCATCTGATAAACCTTCAATTATCTGTTGCTAGGTGATGGTGACGATGGAGATGGCGCGTATTCCTTGGGTAAAGACAATCTGTGAGGTAGGATTTAATGCAGGTCACAGTGCACTCTCATGGCTAGCCGCTGACTCCAACATCAAACTCTACTCGTTTGACCTAGGATACCATAAATATACCAGACCAATGGCAGAATATCTGAAAAATCGATTCCCAGGCAGGTTTCAAATTACCCTCGGCGATTCATCAAAAACGATGCCTAAATTTATTCAAGAAAATCCAACGGTCAAGTGTGACATCATGTCCATTGACGGTGGACACTTTTACGACATCATCATCCACGACTTCAATAACTTCCGAAAAATGGCAAACCGTACAAATTTGATTCACTATGACGATTACCCATCAGGTGCCCATCCAGTAAAAGAGCAGGACATAGGGAGGGCATGGGAAGAGAAGAAGGCAAATGGGCAACTCACTGAGATATTCAAATGCAACTTTGCTCGTGGCATTATCAATAAAATAGGAATGAAAGGATTTTGTGTGGGACACATCAACATTGATTAGAATAAAGCGATGGAGATTAACCAACAACATGTACTTTTAAATATTTGGACAGATGGGCGTTGAAATAGAAAAAGTGAAAGAGTGCCACCTTAAGATGTATGTTAAAAATGCAAGCTGAGCGTCCAATACCATTCAGGCTCTCAAAATAAATATGTTTTGTAGTGATACAAATCAGTCTCTTAACATTATGGTAAATGATAGGTCAGGGTACATCAATCAGAAGTAGATTTGTTGTAAGGATAAATACTTGAGTTCTTCTTGACCTACCCTCATGTTATGGGGAAGTTTACAGTTTATATAAGACCAATGATATTCGATGGCACACCCTAATGTTTGGGATTAGTCTATTGAATTCTTTACCCCTTTATTAGAGTTGTAACTGATATGCTCATTGCCCGTAAGGTAATAAACAATGACCCCAACAATGACCCGGGGGCACCTGCTGTTTGGATGTATGTCGCCCATTGTGACGTTGCCTAGGTCATAGTAGGCATGTGACGTCATAAAGGGAACCTCATAATGGGTGGCATACATCATTATTCAAACTAATAATGTAAGCAGAAATTTGTCTACAGGTCATTGACATGGGTCATTGTCCTGTTGATTAAAGATCGATTTCTTTTAATTGTTTTAATTTTATTTCGCTTAGGCTCCTTGATGTTGTAGATCACAAATATGTACACACCTCAGCCAATTTTTATAGAAATCCGCTGTGTATTGGCCGAGGGGGGGGGGGGAAGGATAATGGTGATATTTGGTATGTTTGTAGTAATATAAATCAATAAACTGGTATTTGTGAGTATAAGAGGTTTGATACTTATTTATGTATTCTCCACCGCTGCATACCCTATAGCAAACAGTACGGTAAATTAGTGGTTAACAGATTACTTAAACATGGTTCAGTATTCGGGAGAATTTCGTGTGAGGTCTTATCATCAATTTTCACATGAGTTTAAACAGAAATGTCTTTTTTGTGTTGATCGGATGTGGGATTCATGCATGTCAACATTTTCAAAATTGCCATAAAAAGTTGCCATAAAAATTGTCAAGTGCGTTTCAGCTAAAGCAATCGGCGGAAGTAGCGGTCGCTGAAAGAATTGCTTTGGCAGAAACACATGGTTTTGTTGTCACTTGGTACAGCTTCGCAATAATCTTTCTTCATAAAACTGAATTACACTTTTTCTTTTCATGTGAAACTTCGGCTTGTGTGTGAATAATCAACAGCATTCAAGAAATTGTGTCGGATCGGAATGATTCAGAACAATTTGTATTATATAAAATGACTAAGAACAAATGAAGTGGAGAGTTTATTTATTAAGTTGTATGTTGTTAATATATGTGTGACTGAAAGTTTTACAAATGTATGGTCATGCTACATTTCTCACGTGGATGGTATTTCCGACATCAAATCTAGTGGCACTAGAGCAAGCAGGCTTATTATTCTCTGATATTCTATATATATAAACCGAACTATGATTTTGTAAAAATGTATCTGATCCAAATTAAGCTAATCCTTACTTTTTAATTGATGGGTATTTGAATACATGTAGCGCTGTTGATAGCAGGTCAAAATATGGCACAACCACTGACCCCGTCTCAACCCATTATTACTTGAAAAGAAAGGAACCAGCCAAAGAAACTACGATGCTCACTGTAACGCAACAGCTGATTTGCAGCTGATTTAAAAGAGCAAACTACCCAAGCCATGTCTAATCTTATAGCGTGCAGTGACAAGTGAAAATACTACTTTCATTGCCATATTCACAAACATTTAGGCCCCATACAATTATTAAGTTGTTTCTCACGCTTTTTTTGCTTGAGAGGAGGAGTACAGGCGGCAGGTGAAGTTGTTGTTTTCAATTAGAATTTAGGGGGCGGTGGGCCAACAAATAGGTAGGAGCGGCAGGTGTTTTTTTTGTGAAATACCCAATAAATAGAGGGGGCGGAGGGTTTCAGGCGGGCGGGGCCTGAGAAACAACTTATTAATTTTATATGGCCTTAGCTGAATAAATTACTTTTATGAAACTCATAACTTCACGCGCGCACTCAAAGACTCACCACTGACAGGTCCTCTCTCCCCCCTCTCCCCCCTCTCCCCTCTTCTCCCCTCTTCTCCCCTCTTCTCCTCACCACACACTCACACGCACACACGCGCGCACACTCAGAGACTCATCTCTCACAGGTCCGAGCTCTCTCTTTCCCCTCTCTCCCTTCTCTCCCCCCTCACCAGACACACAAACGCGCGCAAACACAGACGCTCGTCTCTGTTAAGGCCGAGCTCCCCTCCCCACACACAAAAAATGGCGCTCCACGTAAAAAAAAACAAAAAAACCTGCCGCACCCTCCTCTTCATAAAGAAAAACAAAAAACTGCCCACCGACCCTGGTGAAAAAAAAACTAAGCTTGAGAAACTAATCATCAATTTTATGCAGCCTAACATATATGGAACAATGCTTTAAATTTCATTGAATAATTTGGGGAAAAAATACCCTTACTATTACAGTTTTACATTTTACAGAGTCAGTGTGCTGCACTTCATAAAAACATTTATAAAAATTGTTCCTATATTATTTAAAGCTAGAAACTTCGGCCAGAGAGATTCAGTCTCATTTTTGAAGATTAATAATGAAAAAAAAGCTTCCCATAGCCTGCTTGCTTGATAGCACGAGAGTGAAAATGGCTGCTCTTGCGGTCACCGATCCCCGATCGCTGGTATACCCAGCTGATTATGTACTTTACCCCCTTAAGTTAAGGCATATCACTATCCGATCAAATGTTTACTAGGTTTGGTAGGGCTGATTTTTCTTATTTTGGTGTCATCATAAAAAAATAAAATTAAATCTAGCACTATTTTCAATAGTTAGCAGCAATATCCGCAGCGGGGCAACAACAGCTAGTTATAACCAGGAAAAAGGTGCAATTATTGTGCTTCGCTGGGTTTTAATTCTTGTTGATTGGGGAAAAAGATTCATGTGAAGACATCAGGCACATTGTTACATAGTTTGATAGTTTAAGGTGCAGTATCGCAACATTGGGCAGATATTTAGTAGGTCCAAAAACAGTAGTGGATTTATGAATGAAATGATGTCACTGTTACCATGGTTATGTTGTCATGTGTTACGTAATTACATACATCGGCCTGACGACGAGTTTGTAACTAACAACAGCCCTCTTTTCATCATCCAAATTACCCTTTGAAAACTATTTCTGTACAAATTTCATAGTAATAAACAGATAAAATGGCCCTTTATCTTTCTATTAATTATAAAAAAACAATCAACTGGCACATCTTAAATTAAAAATATCTCTAATCTTCTACGCTTGAATCACTATTTTCACGCATAACACCTGTTGACTGGGATCGTCCACAGTACAGGCTATTTAAATTTCTCTTTTTAAAAGTAACTACAAGCATTCCTATGCATTTCTTTATTTTGATAGAATGATGAACTAGTTATCAGGCAACATTTGTAAAAAGGATTGTAACTTGGCAAGTTAGAGGGCCTGTATGTGCTATTAATAGATTAGTTGTTACACCGGGCGATTGTGTGTATCTCCTATAGCTGGAAAACCCAGCTGATAATTTCCTAGGATGATCCAGATGTGCAAGGTTCCTGTATGGATAAGGATGAATTTTCCTCGGACTTATCAGTTTTCTGAGATTTGAAATAAGAGAGAATAGCTGTCCATATGAAAGCCACGCATCCTACATAAGGCGCTCTGAGATGACTAGGGATGATTGAGAAGTTAAAGGCCTGTGCACATGGCCAGAACACACAACCAGTCTGAAATTGAATTGAATATTGAATATTGAATATATAATGCCTTAACATGTAGCTGAAATTATTTGAAATCCACTAAATGCAAAGATAACGTTAACTGCATAAATAATCTATATCTAGAAATTAAATAGCATAATAAGTCTAACCATGTAAGTCTTAAGAAACTTTTCACTCAGTTCCTGGATAACATTTGTGTCTTGCAGATATCCCATCCCTGTAAATAGGAGTGGATTGTTTATTCGAAGAAAGACATATTTCCACAATTTGATTTCAAATCCTTACCCTGGGGACTTAATTCCTATTTTCCTTACCTGTGTAAAAGATTATGATCCCCACGGGACCAGCAACTGCCTGGTCTAATACTACTTTTTTAATGACGCTTCTAGTCTCTTTGCTGGGTATAAATCTGTCTAGTTTCCGCAACCAGATAAAGTTGAAGGGGCACATGCACAGTCCTCCCACCAGAGCCATCTGTGCCGCGCTCTTCCTGTCTATTCTATCAATCAGTGCTAGTTTATTACCAGATTTATCTGAGTCCGGTGGGGCTTCCTGGGAGATGAGCTGTCTTGTGACGTCACCTGCCCCGTATAGCACTGAGTACAGCGCCATGTTGCTAACCATTGGAAATTTTGATATAAGTTTCCTCATCTTAAGAAAAGCTCCTGACAATTTCTCAATATATATTTGTCACTCTAATATGTTCTGCTGTCCATTGTCACAAGTGATGTTACTTCAATCTGTACCTAAACAGAACTGTTTTGTCAATATTAATCAATATATTTAACAGAAAGTATAACGTTAAGTAGGAAGCAGTGGGTTTGACAATGAAGTTAAACGTTTGTTATTTTGTTAGGGTAGGAGTCTACATGCCACAGAACCTCTCAGTGTCGATTACAAGTATACTTCTGGCCTCCTTAAGTAGTAGCTGAACACACACTGCATATTATTATATTAAAGCTGATCAGCGGTATGTCGGAAGATGTACATGTGCAGTGAGGTAAGTGAGCGGTATCCAAGATAGCTCATGATCGGGCTACACTTATTACGTTTGATAGGATCAATGTTCATGAGCTTTCGTGTACGAGAATATTACATGTTTCACGTGAAACAATGATTTGCGTGCTAACTAGCGTATATGGGTTTCTTGGGCATATATATCTCGGTGCAAACCTCGTGTAGTCTAGTATTGCTGGGTCTTACCGTGAATTTTAAACCTGTAGCCTATGCCTATTTCTGATCCCGCGTATCTGATGAATCATATCCATGCGTCCACACACCTAGATATCGTGACCGGCAGTCCCGTCTGCTCGTGCATGCACGATATTGCTGTAATGATCGGGCCTGGGTTAGAACTAGCCTCTCTCACTTGCTGTACACGTTCTTCGGCTTTCTTCACATGTGAATGTCGGGGCTGCTTCAGTAAACACGGCACTACTGCATTGTAACGCGGCCTACCTGCCTACTGCTAGGTGCGCCGTGTCAGCTATAAATAACTTCCTCTCGTTGCAGGGATCTCCTGCTGCAGGGAGGCCCCACTCGCATAATCATTTGCTAGCTGTTGCGCCCTAAACGGACAGTTCGGACAGTTGACAAACCGAGTCCGTAATAACGATTTACAAAGGCAATGGCAAATATAGATGCCAGGTTTATAGGCGCTTATCTGTGACTCCTTTGAGAATACCCAGCTGAAAAGCTTCATTCTACATAATTATGAAATGGAGTCGATCATCTATTTGAATGCTGGAAACGATTAAGACCACATTTGTTCAGCCTCAAGAATCGCATCAGATAATTGGCCTGTTGGTGGACATATTTAGTTTATTACATGTTCAGCCACGGCCTTCCTAGTCTCGCGCTGGAGCGAGCAGTTGCTAATAATCATCTCGCACATTGCGCTACAGGTTGACGCTAATAGCCGAGATCAGCGCACTAATTACGGATGTCAATGTGCTGGGAGCTCTCTATTGCGGATTTAAAAAACATATATATATAAAACATTTTTAGCTTGACTGGATCGATGAATTAAACGTTCTATTATTATTGTATAAACAATTGCTGTGCCCAAGTTTCCTGCAAGTTACCATGCAATAGATTTGGCCCCAACTACTTAAATCAAAATGGTACTACATAATACCTGAACTACTCAAGCTCATGTAAATACAAAATATTGTACTAGTATATCTATTATGATATTATATATCGATAATATAAACTTTTAGATATGTTAGAAACTATATAGTGTATAGTATAAGAATAATCATGATTATACATGATATGTGCAATTGCGTACATTATGCCACACAAAAAGGGAAACAAAGGAGACCCGGGTAACTTTTGCTGTATTTCTCTTATTTGCAATATGGCTAAACATTTCACAAAGCTAGTGAACAACTGCCTAAATACCTGGATTGTGTCTGCAGTGTGACAAGATGATAATGCACTTCATTTAATAGTTGATTGTGCAAAAGTTAGAAATTAGAATCTATTGTGTGTTTTTTCTTCATATTTAATCTCACTGTTCAAAGATAATGCTGTCTCTAAACTAGGCGTTCTACTGTATGAAGGAAGTCCCAAACAGTTGAACAATTTTGCAATTTGCATTAGAAAAGCACCCCGATGAACTAAAGATAATGGGCATATGAGCCCAATTATTTTGGCTAAATGACATAACAATAAACCCTCATTTTATATTACATTGTACTGTCTGTTTGTTTTAGCATATAAGCATACTTATCATTACTACCTATCACCAAACCAAACTTTCAGTAAGATTTGAATACTAACATTTGATATTTCTTTATAGGTCAGTAATAGAAGTGTAGTCAATTAAAATACTGTAACATAGGATATTTATGAATGGAATCTAAGACGGGGAAATTTTTGTGCTTCTAAAGGATTATTCAAATTTCCCAGTACAGCCACTCACCCTACATTTGAAGCTCTACAAAGTACATGCATATAGGCTACACAAAAAATACGTCCAGATGCTTCTCTGGGACATTTTAAGAAAAGGATGAGCCTGCAAGCCTCCGGCTCTTCAAATAAGATCGACAAATTAAACATCAATCGCATTAGGCTTCGATAAACTGGATGTATGATATATTATATGCATGTTCATGAGTATGCTATCAGAATTGGAAGATCCTCTTGACTCAAGCAAGCACAAAACTGTGTTACAGATCAGATGCATGAAATTTGTCGCACGGACAATTATACCGCGGTGCCAATTCTTGAACAAAAATACCACTGATGGTTAACCTTCAACATGCGTGTCGATCTAAGGTCTGCGATCGTCAATCATCATTGATCCCTGATCGTGAACTTACAATCATCGATCCCTGATCATGAGCTCCTCTGGCGATCGAGTTATTCGCAACAATACACCATTACCAATAATAATGAACTAATCCCCGTCGCTGGTTTATTAGTATAAAGGGGTTCAGAACTTAAGGTAAGCGGATTATGTAAGATTAAATCTATTTTTTACCGTAATCCGCCTGTACAATCAGCACTATATAGTATAAATATTAACGCTAATATTTCTGGGCTGGGCTGGGTTGGGTTGTGGTTAAGCTGAAAGTGTTGGCGACGCTTGGCCAGGTTCCACATGTTTAATACACCCCATGTTAAGGCTCCAATACAAATAACAAAGGTACGCGTTTATAATGTGATTCTCACGGTAACGTTACCACTTATAATACGCATGTTTGAGCCGTTTAGATCTTGCTGAGATTAGACTGCAATAATTAAGTTAGATGGTCGTGGATGGGAGTTAAACCTGCACTTTCATCAGTCTCAAACGTGGAGTTTTATGCAGTAATAGAACGTGCTGTTGCAATTCTAACGGATAAGGAACAATAGCCAGAATTAGGATACATTCCAAGATGTGAGTATCAGAGTATATGCAATGGCTGTACAAACGTATATCTCATAATTTACAAGTATGGTGCATGAGTAATTCCATGTGTGATCGATTGTATTTTTCTATCTGCACATCAAAATTTGGATGAATATTAACATTCTTTGATTAATTAGACCCACACATGACTAGCTATATGTAGATATTTAATTTATGTTCCACTTGCGTATTGGTATAGACTGGGTTGTATTTACTGAGAGGATGCTCATTCGGTACTTGCAAACATATTGTGCGCACATTTAGATACAAATAAAATGACATTGATCACATGATACAAATACTCATAACTTATAACGATATATAAAACCTTCAGAACATTGCGAGTCGCTAGTTCCGTGTGGCAATCAGGTAATAGGATATTTTGATATAACACCTTGCCTGCCTACATATACGGCCCGCAGGTGCTGGGCCCTTGAGCATGATTTCTTATTTACAAGTACTAGACGAATGATTGGATAGCCAAGCTTTTGCCACGTTCCTTAGCTTTACAAAAACTAACAAAGTTAAATAATGACTAGGGGGCTAACCTAACTACCCCCTGAGTAGTGAGATTTCTAAGCAACAACACCCGCAGGGCTTAAAGCGAATCAATGTTATTTTTTCTGAAGTTGTGTTTTTAGGCTGCGTCTCAGAGGCCAGTTAGATCGGCAGAAAACTCCAGTCAACTATATTGAACCTCTTCTGTTTTCTCTGACAAAAGGCACGTCAATAAAATGCAACGTTGTATACCACAATTTACACTAAAACATGTGCTGTAAGAATCCAATTGATCTACTCGCTTAAAGGGAGAGAGACTGTGGCAATAAAACCTGATGCTGTGTAGGATTGATTATCTTTAGCTTAACAGGAACAGGAGATATAACAGGACTACATTTACATTCTCCTGTCTGCAGCTCCTGCTACTGGCGAAAGGTCAATATTTTCTCTATAATTACACAGGGTTGTAGTTATTATTCGCTACATTATTGCTTTAATTCAAAATAACACATGCTAATTCTGAACCATTAATTGTGGTTTGTATTATACATTCCTAATAAGTGTTTATTTCGCTGGCAATACCAGCAAATGCAGGCGTACATGCATGATGATTTTATATTTATAATTAATGTGAAAGTTGTTGTTTATCGAATATTCAAAATTATAATTGTCATAGAGATTACTGTGTTGTTGGCTCTTGTTACAGGGATACTTTTGATATTTCAGAGCTTATATATTATTATTCATGTCGGTTATGTTAATTACATCGCAGATTTGCCGCGCTCCGAAGGATATCGTGATTAAAAACGACTGCCCGCCGGGACTTTGTTGGAGAGCTTTGGTAATTACGAGACGGCCATCAGGCATGACGATCAAGTGGAGCTGTCCCGGCTTCCCCCGCTGCATGAAGACGTTCCTGTACGGGCGAGCGCTGAAGGCTCACATGGCCTCCTGTCGACACGCCCAAGGGCTGAAGATCCAGCCCAAGCGGGAACAGGTCGAGACCATAATAGAAATCATGCAGTTCGTGGAGGATCAGCAGAAAGGGAATATTACAGTGGCTAGAAGGGACTCGATGCAATTTAGAAAACCCAAAATTCTGCTCGAAAGGATTTAGATATGATAAAGCTGAAGTCCGATTGATAGGATTTGAATAGGTTAACCCAAACTTCTGTTCGACAACGAAATATTATGAAGAATACTGATGTATATGCAAATATCAAGGATTCCTATTAAGTAGTAAGGTAAAATATTCACTTAGTGACAGACAGTTAAAAATCATTTGAAAAAGCTAATACATGTACTCCTGTTAATGAATACATGCCTTAGCATGGATTTTAAAGGTTATTTCAACAATAGCTATGTGTACATAATCAAATACACTTCTTTTCAATATACAATGTACATGTAATTGATTAATATGTGTATGTGTACTTGTATAAATGAAAATATGTTTACGAATATTTGAATTAATTGAAGAAAGTTTGGTATTCAAACATTGGCATCAACTGACTTTGTGTAGATACACGCGTCTTTTTATTTAAAATAACAACGAGAGTAGTACGAATATGTAAATGTATTAATTATAGGTAGGGTATAAACGGCTGACCGAATAATGCTGACCCATTCACTCCCATGTATTATCGGTCAGCCGAGTTGTTTGCCAAATTTTTGTTTGTTTACTTTCTTAATCCTTATTTGTATTTATTACAACTTCTGAAAACCGCCATGAATGGCTGCAAATACATGTACATA
>JAXGGS010386495.1:0-12617 GCA_035585475.1 Armandia brevis
TAGAGAGGAGCTGGGTTTAAATCATCCCCCGGATAGGCGACATTATAAGTTAAAGGTCCTTGCTCCCAGGGTGGAGACTTGTCGGTGTATAAACCCCATCCGCAGGCTGGCAAAATAATTAATAATAATCATATCAATAAATATATATTCACGTAATTACAGGCAAAGGTCAAAGAAATATGAATACACATATCAATTTACAAAATGTAATGTTTATCTATACAACTAGAGGCTTTTAGAGTAAATACAAAATAACAAACATAAAACAATACATTTGTACTTGTAACTACAAGCTGTCTGAGTAAATAAAATAATCATGCAAATGAGGATATATGAACAAGACTACAGGATGTCAAGTGTAATACAAATAACCATATCAATTGATACATATTTACACGTCGACTAATCTGTGAAAGTGAATAATAATCAAAAAAACTAATAATCAATGGGCTATGTCTATTAAACCAAGTATGAAAATGAATCTTTGATCTATGTACCTTCGAGTAAGTGATTTCAAAATAAACAGGAATATTCACATTTGCATTTGTTTTTTCATAAGTTTGTTAGAAAGCGTAACGTACTCACCAGCTAGGGAAGCACAGACTAGAATCCGTACGACCAAATACATCATCAAATCTTTCTTTTGTATTAAGTGAACAAGAAATCTGTTGACGGAGACTTTATAGCTTATTATCTATTCAAACTTAGGCCTCAGCTAATTTAAGAACTGTGCCAATGCAAAGGCCAAAGTAAAGGTCAAGGTATATGTGATAGCAGATGATTACGAAGAATGACTAGCACATTTATCACTATATACATCATTATCGAAATAATTGGAGTAACAACACCACGGCAATAATACAAGTAGAATAATATTTAGTAATGGGTAAATCAGGACGGAGATGTTAGATGGGAAATTTTGACCGAACACGTGAGAAAAGAGCATCTGAGGGGATACTTATTATATAATAACTATCAAGATTGCAACTTCTATGCGATACCAGGTAAATTTACAATAACAATTCTGGACCCTGGAGTTTAATTAAGAGCTGTTAAAATGATTTAGACCAAATTAAAGCACGTTAAGCAATGTAATATATGTAACATATACTAACTATGTTAGTCATGTAGATTCAAGTATTCCAGTACTTGGGGTCCCGATCATATACAGTTCTCAGAACTTACAGGTTATTCGTAATAATTTGTCCTTATACATGTACATTGTACTCAGTAATATAACGCAGTTTATTTAGAATCAATAACATTATTTATGGATTAGAACATTTATATTACAGTTTGTTTTAGCACTGTTCCTGCTGTCTAAAATCGGACATATCTATGGGTACATTTGTGCTGTTTGTGTAATATTGAGAATAATCCAGGCTGCCCTGAGCATAGACGTTCATGAAGGAAACCATGAGGCCGGAGACAAAATCTTTATACTCGTCCAGGAGTTCCTCAGGTCCAGGGGGACAAAATCCTGATCCGGCACAAGCTTAAACATTAACAACATGATAAAAAATGAATACAGATAGCAAAAGATATACACTCTTATGGATGTAAACGACTATATGATTTTGAAATTGCCTTTTTATGAAAATACTTACTATACCAAACAGTCTTGTCGAGGAAGTCACAGTGTCCATGTATCTAAATTATCATTAATAGTTTACACATTTTAAGTTTAGATATGGAGGCGGTTAAGATACTGCCAATGTACATTAATAACAAACTTATCATCCTACCCTAGATTCCACCATATATTTAGGACAGTTCCATTTCTCATAAAAAGCCACGTGGTTTCTGTCCACACTAGAACAGAGGCCGTTTGCCTGCAAAGTTCCATAGTTCATAGAGGGCACAGATCCGGGCATCGGTGACGTCATTGTCTGACTGGATGGCTCCATGTTTAAAGCAGCCTAAATATAAATCGTTATTTCAGTACAGAAAACACTTGAATTCCACATGGATCATGTTGTGTGCATATTCGAAAAGCTTTACTGAAATCATAATTTCACTATTGAGAAGCATATATAATTATATGGCCTCCAAAAAGCATCGCCTCGTGTTTACTTAGACTGCCTCACCTTAAAGTTAAACTGCGGATAAGCTCGCACTATCTCATTGTTATAATCCCCTCCTAGCGAATGACAAGCGATTGTGATTTGATCCCAGTCTGGTCTAGCTGTCATGTACAAGTCCCAGTAAGTCCTCACCTAATATTCAAAATACAAGGTTACCTCCATATCTTACTTTCATCGTAATTTTTTAAATCATCAATAATTTACCAAAAAAGATATGATAGAGATCACGTATTAAGTCACAATAATATGATAGTATTAGGCTGTATATCTGAGGGGCGGCTTACAAACTCAAACACCTCCACCATTGCTTCCACATTGATATCAATGATATCCAATGCGGTGAAGGGAGCAAGAATGATGTAGCCATGAGAGGCAACTCGAGTTAAAACCTCAGAGTAAAAATCCCCAGGTACCAAACCTCTCAATCCACCAATAAAAAACACCACAGCGTATGTGTTACTAGTGTCGTTCGGGGAAACAACTACACAAAACATAATCATGAACAGGTATGCCAGAACTAGTCTTATAATAATTCGATGCGAATAATAAGTACATGTAATTAGAAATCAATACGATGCAAGAAATACAGTCTGACACGTGGTTTTAGAAAGTATCGAACGGTAATTGTTTGGTAAATACCAACCTAAAGTGTCGTATAGAGGTCCAAAAAAATCATCACCAAAATACTTAGATTCCACCGAAAGGGGGCCTCGGCTGTACGGGAAACTGTCGTCTATATACAGGCAATAACCTAAAACACAATTTTCTTTTCAGTTGACAAACTTCGTATTGAACAGCCACACTGCCGCTTAAAATTATCAATTTAGCTGCACCCTGTCATTAGAATACCGTAGTACTTAGCACCCTTATTTTATTTGCAGGACCCCAACAAAGAGGATAAAGATAAAAACACTTGTCTGTGTATATACACACTTACAGCATTGTATTGTTACGAATGTATATTTACTTTTGTTTACATACCTGTGGTACCGAAGGTAGCTAGTAACAGCACAATTTTATAATCCATTGCCACACAGTATAATTGTAATAATAATAGTTCAATCAAACATTGATTACTTATATATGGTAGATACGTTGATACATAGGAGATATAATTAATTGGATGAATGTGTGGGTGTTAATTGTATCGTACGTGTTACAAAACGTCTCTTTTATCAGGAAACCTGGTTCAAAGGTCATATTTAAACTAAATAATACTGACTGATTAATAGTACCACCTGCTAGCATTGATGATGATAAATATCTCAATACATGAAAACATAATGTGAACTATATAGAGCAACGTTACAGGTTTTACGTGGCATAGTTTAAGTTGGAGGTATTCGATAATACACCATTGTTACTGAAATCAATTGCATCGATCATAAGTGTGCACATAATTGTACCAAAGTCACTAAATTGTCACCTTAACTAATTCAAACTTTTTGAAAATGTTCTTTGTTGAAACATATCTTATTCTGTAAGGCTGTATAAAGTAAATGAGTAGATTCTAGATTTTTTTTTTTGGGGGGGGCGGGGGGTACTCAAAAGTAGGGGGCGGGGGCCTCTTTTTGACCACTTTTGGTCTATTTCGAACCGATATTGGGAAGCGGCAGGCGAGAAGGAGGGTGTGGCTGGTAGTTTTTTTCTTGAGAATTAGGGGGCGACAGGTAGCGTTTAAAAAATATGGTGCCGGGGTGTCAGGCCCATGGGGGGCGGGCCTGATAATTTATTTAATAATTCTAAGCAGTTAAGCATTACTCATATAACGTTGATGAATCTCTGTAGAGAGTGCTCACTGGAGTAATTGAATAAAGACGCCCGAGATAATATATATTGATTTAGAATATAAAATATAAATAATCATTAGCATGCAGCGAATACACTTGTTAGCATTGTTCCTGTTGTCTGAAATCGGACATATCTATGGGTATGTTTGAGCTGTTTGTGTAATATTGAGAATAGTCCGGGCTGCCCTGAGCGTAAACGTTCAGGAAGGAAACCATGAGACCGGAGACAAAATCTTTATATTCCTCTAGTAGTTCTTCAGGTCCAGGGGGACAAAATCCCAGGCTGCCACAAGCTGCAAAATAAAGAAAGGTAATTGAAAGTAAGTGCATGCCATTGTCATAATCGATGCTACTTGTTGTGTATTAATTTGGTAGCAATACTCATTTAGTCCTGATTTTGATTACAGGCGCACTTTCTTGACAAAAGCTATTTGAAATATACTCACTGTACTAGATGTTAAAAAAGCTATTTGAAATATAATCACTGTACTAGATGTTAAAAAAGCTATTTGAAATATACTCACTGTACTAGATGTTAAAAAAGCTAATTAAAATATACTCACTGTACCAGATGTTACGGTTCAGGAAATCACAATGGCCATGAATCTGAAACATCCATTACATTTTCTAAGGTTTACTTTTACAACTGTTTAAATTTCAATTTTAATATTAATCAGCATTACTTCTTAGTATCTTCATCCTTGAATAATAGGAAAAAATAAATAGGAGGATTGTGAATCGATTTTATATTTTTGGACTTAACGACACGTACCCTGGATTCCACCATGTATCTAGGGCAGTTCCAGTTCTCATAGAAAGCCACGTGATTACGCGTTGGGCTGGAGCAGGTGTTCGCCAGTAAAGTGCCGTAGCTCATCGCTGGGACTGAACCGGGCATAGGCGATCCTATCGTCTGGCTTGTGGGTTCCATGTTTAAAGCTGCCTGGATAGAGAGGGTAGACAAAGTGGTTCAGGACAACGATATATACAATCTATAGATTATGCATTATTTATATGATCATGTGAAGCTCAATTTTGGTAGATAACATCTGCGAAAAAGTCGTGTTATACCGTAGGATCTACGTCATGGTGACCTCATATTTTGTATGAAACTGCCATGTTGAAAGTCTCACCTTAAAGTTGTATTCTGGATAAGCCCGGATGATCTCATGACTATAATCCCCGCCGAGAGAGTGACAGCCGATTGTGATTTGATCCCAGTCCGGTTTGGCTGTCATGTAGAAATCCCAGTAATACCTCACCTGTAACAAACACAAATTCACAAGCTCTAGTTTATGATTGATGGAATTTATTGAATAGGTAAGGTATTAAAGCTATAGACATTTCATCTAACCAGGATTTTATTTGTTCTAAGATATACATCAAATGAATGACAACAAAGGTGATAATTAATTCATGTTGAATTTACACAAGGAAGAGAGTAAAATTTAGCAAATAAGTACACATACAGAGGGGCAATGATAAAAAACTACGAGGTTGAGAATCTGTATCGTTTCATACTATATGATATGCACTTACGAACTCGAACACCTCCACCATTGTCTCCACATTTATATCGATTATATCGAGGCCAGTGAAGGGAGCGAGGATGATGTAACCATGAGAGGCAACTCGTGTTAAAACCTCGGAATATAAATCGCCCGGTACTAAACCTCTCAATCCACCAATAAAAAACACCACAGCGTATGTGTTACTAGTGTCATTCGGGTAGACAACTAAAAATAAAAACATTTTGATAAATTACTTGAAGCAATGGTGGTAATTTGAATTATGTACGTGATAAATTCGCGAGTATCAACGACACATTATTTGAGATTTCGCACTGTTTAACAATAATGAGACTAACCTAATGTGTCATAGGGAGGTCCGACCACATCATCACCAAAATACTTAGATTCCACAGAGAGAGGACCTCTGCTGTACGGGAAACTGTCGTCTATATAGAGGCAATAACCTGCAACTCAAATTAGATATATTAATTAGTATTCAGTCAAGTACATATATATGCAAACATTGTCATATTTAAACATAATTTACGATTAAATCAATTATTTTTATTATTGTTATTTGCATTCCTACCTGTAGAACAACATATCGTAAGGAACAAGAGAATCCGGTGATCCATGGTCAAATAGTTTATTAATGTAATAATTGAAATGGAAGTTAAGTAGGTTTCTCGGTTATATACACGTTTATTACTTATGTAAGTGTTACGATCACCTTGAGGAATAGGTGGGTGTAGATTCACATGTGGGGTATCACACAAACCGTCGAAGGCTGATGAGATATCGTTATCGCTTTCTTTATATAATGCATCTAAACTAAGATAGTATATATATAAAGTTCGATCATATAATTGTGTGTCTATTCAAGTTATGATCAATTATGATGAATACATAAAATCGCATCGCTTTTGTTTCTGTTTTTGCAGGCTATGCATGTATCATTCCAGGAAAAACAAGTGACTGTTTATTTACAGATGAGATAAGCCATGCGGGCTACCAATACGAAATGGTGAAGGCTGTTGATCTTTCTAACGTCACCTGTTTACAGTTCCGTGGGATGGGCACAGGTGATGCGCACATCGCTCTACTTTCTGCCCCGAATAAATTCACTAAACTATATGAAGTAGTGATCGGTGGTTGGCTTAACTCGGCATCAGTCATAAGGCGAGACAACACAGGAGATATGACTGGTTCAACGAAAATATAAATACAATGGCTATTAAACAATGGTGGTTGTCTTATATATTGATGGATGCCTGTTTTATTCGTTTAGTCTATAGATAATTTAAGCATTCTCATTATCAGACAGATGATGTTTATGCAAATCTGCACCACGATCCCACAGCCTACACAATTGTGTTCTGTAAAATGTGAAAATCGCTGCATTATCGAATTTTCAAGGATCTTACAAAACTAAAATATGTGTATGCATGTGCCGATAACAACGGCAATGTGGTTTTTATCAGCTGTCCATCAAGTGTATCAACATGATTTGAAACGTAGGTATGGGATCTTAATGATTTGCTCATATTTATTACTCAGTAAGTATTTTCATAAAAAGCTACATCTGCCAGAGTAGTAGTAGGCCGTATCATCACTACACTGAATTGAATCATAGCAGGATTACCCTTTTTGTATTTCAACAATTTATTTTCGTTTGTTTATGATAATTCATCAAAGTTAAATCATATGAAAAAACACTCGAATATTGCCACGATTCAAACCCACTGGTCTTCATCCTTTTTTCAAACTTAGATAGCCACAATATCAAATGTTAACTTAGTTTTGATCATGATAGTTCAGAGTGGGCCTGCAATCATCGAGGTAACTCCCCCTGAGGTTACTACTTGTCAGACAACCAAGAGATAGTATTGATGAAATAATCCACGCCCTTAACTACTACATAATCTTACGACACCATGTCCTTTAAGTCTGTGGGTGTCTACTGAAATCTTTGCAATTATGTATGTCAATGTCATCTCTCCGTTAATCAAATGTATTATGTATCTAAAGGCTTCAATAGGCAAAATAATGTCAACTGTTATTTTGTGTTATTTGTTGTTACAAAAGTAACAGTTATTTAGTTCATGGCAATTTACCAAACACCATTATACCAGGAAGCTACAAATGAATTTTCTTTTCAGCTTGTTCATGTGATGATAGGGACTAGTCTAGTAATAAGGCAGATAAGTACTAGTTATAGCATGACCACGAGTTGATATGGGTTTTATCACATAAGGCCGTTAGGCCGAAGTGTTTCGGGCTGGGGTGGTGCGGCCTAATTGATGTTTGCTTCCCTTCCCCTATTCTTCTATATATTTTGGAATCAACTGATGAGCTTGCCCACCGAAATCAAAAGCACTGCCCTTTTTAACAAAGGAAGTCTTTGTAACAACTTTACGACCATGGTATAAGTGAGGATAATAAAACGTCATCTTTAATATACATGCTACACATTATTGTGACTTAAAGACTCGAACCATAAAATCCTGCAAAAGTTGTTGATAAAGTGTCTTTTACAAACCACCATTTATCTTTGGAGTAATCGTGACCTACACAGAACAAAACCATCAAGACTGTTATTTAGCCTTTGAGTTGATATTAATGAAAAATAGTTCATAACAGCACAAATTCTGATGAGTTTTCACTGTAAGAAACATGTTTGGCATCAGAGTTGCATAGTGTCCACAGCAATTATTTTCATGTCTGGCTTGATAATTACGAAAACCTAATTCATGTAGGTTAGATATCAGGTCATATATTTCTGCATAATCAGTTTTTGACATTTTCTCTCCTTTAATTGACCACCTGGGTGTATGAATTTCCAGAATAAGCTGCTTGACAGTGTAAAGGTCATGAGACTTAATGACGTCATGAAGAAATGGCCACTCCGCTCCTTCTGCATCAATCTTTAATATGTCTATGCTTCTCTGTCGGGAAACCAATAAATGTGAGTGCCCAACAAATGACAAGTGTGAGAAAATGTTTCATATCTGGAACATGCTTGGGCTTTGTAAGCGGATATTTGTAATCAACATTCAAATATTCTTCAGGGGTCCGCGGACGATATTGCTTAAAGGCCTCATAACTAATGTGAGAATACTACACATTAATCTTAATTATGACATTAAATTAATTGTTAACGACTTACATTCGTATGCCCTAGTTCCTTTCTCATTGTGCTCAGTTTATTCAATCGCCATCCATGATGATCTGTTATGTCGGATCCCCACAATCCAAGCTGGTGGAAATAAACTTTCTCTCTCCTTTTGTGATCTCCAACTTTCATACTATAATAAACTTCTTTCTTTTGTATAATTGAGTAATTACGGTAAAGCTATTTCAATATTGTATATTTACAATGTAGGCACATTCAAGAAATTATACAATAACTAATAAGCGCATAAACATACCTAGGGTCAAAGGCGTGAATTTCACAGTCGAACTGATCAGAAATGGCATCATCAAAGCTCCACTGATTATTGATACCCACTGAGTAAACCAGGCAGTTTCCTGTGTCTGGTGTATAAGGGGGAGTGAGGCACACGTCATATCCGGTGTCACCTTTTAAACCATATCGCTTTATTTCGTTACATGTATAATCCTGGCGAGTTGCTAACCTGAAATATACTGCATGAATCAAGGTAAGCGAACAATGAATTGTGACAAGTGGATAACAATCAGACTGATGTTAAGACTTTGATAAATCCATCATCTGATCAATATTTAAACTAGAGCTGATCATGCATTATTACATGTTATTATGATGGTGTCCATGAAAATACTCACATTCAACAATGCTCATAATGGTTTTTATATTAATTGAAATAGGTTATTACCGGTGGAAAAGGAGTTGAGCATCTTCCAGAGTTATCATTTTAAACATTCTGTGGTATTTTGGAAAGTTTTGTAGCACTGAATGACTATTGTAAATATTTTTTTCTGTCCCTGTCTTTGTTAAATCCGGTTTCACCTCAGCCTAATTGATATGCATTCATTGAATAAATAGCACACACGTTATTATTGAAAAATATCGCTTAAATCAAGATCAAGCAAACGTTGCAAAACATTCATAGGTGAGAGCTTAATATCTAAGCACTTACTTTTACTCCTGTGTTGTCTGAGATGAAATCACCACTGTCATCGATAAGTAAGATGAAAATTATTCCAGCACATGCAATCAAAGCAAGTACTTGAATGTTCTGCCTAGTGACACTCATGCTTGTTCAGTATTATTATCCACCCATAATATGAACAGCCTGTAAGTATAAATGAGGCATCGGTGAACCCTAGGGGGTTAAACACTTGAATATTTGACTGTAGGCGAAGGTTCCTGGTCGCATATAGAATCGTTGTTGGTTATGCTTTCTTTGTCAAGAGAAAGAGTGGAGTGAAACGCACCAGTATATATATATGCTATAATTACTTAACTGTGTTATGAGTTCGATATAGTTTGCTAGGATTTAATAAATCATTAACGTCACCTTGATAATCGGTTTGGATAATTCTTTGAACTTATATGATACTTCTGAGTGAGTGTTTACTAGTTTACTACGCTAGAGATGCCTATCGACTGTCTTGCTGCGATGTACATGTTTTATTTAACTTTGACTCGATGTCATTGATAATTCAGACTAACCTGCGTCATGACAGTATATCACATATGCATTGGTAAGGACTGTGCTCGTGGCAACGTTACAACTTAACCAATACATCACTGAATAATAATCAAGAGTTATAATTAGACAGGTGCTTACATGTACATCTTGTCTTACATTGCTCATTCAATGGGAACGCATATTCAGTGATGCTATGCATGCTTCAGGCGTTAGCATATTAAGTATAGTAAGATGTTCGTATGTCGTCACATAGTTGAACAGTCAGTAAAATAGCAGAGGCTGTGTTTGTCAGGTTATTCATTTTGATGGCAGCGAGATGGATCGTTATGAATGTGTTCACAAGGCTGCTATTTTGGAACGACGGCAAGATATACCTAAATTAATGTTTGTTCGATACAATACCATGAACAATCATGTTTATGATCAACCATGGGCAAGAAAACGTGAAGATATCTCTAAATATAGTCCAAAGTTAGACCAGCATGGAGCTACTATTACAATGAACATGATAGTAGAATACATTCATTCCCCATGGACTTGATATGTTATCGTATGTTGTTGTATTCTTTTAGAAGTACTACAGGTTCAATGTTCTTGAAATTTGACCACATATAGTTTACATCTAAATTTTCTGGAAAAACTTTCATGTAAATGGCGTTGATGATGTGGGAAGTTTTCCGCGGCTGTCAGTCCTGACGAGGGGAGTTTTGAGACCTCCTAGATAGGAGGTACATTGTCACAATGTCTTGTCAAACTCATGCACTTTTGAACCCACCACTAGTGCCCATATTTCCTGTTTGATCGACTACGGATGCGGGAGGAAGTGCGTTGCGGAAGTTAGCGGTGGGCGCAGTCTAGAGGGCGAAACGAATTCTATCCTTATTGTTATGATTTGCCTTTGGGTATATTGGACACATTTTTTCTGCTTATGGTTTATCGGGGGGAAGTGGGCAGAGTGGGTATGCAGGAGGGAAGTGCTTTTATCAACTACCCACACTTAAAACCAATTCAACGCGTCCATTGACATATGCACATAAAGGTAGCAATAGCTTGGTCGAGATTGAAGCTAATAAAAGCTTCATGGAATATTCTATCTGAACGCATGCACTTACAAGCCACCATTTAGGTATATTGTGTTTTCATCGACTTTGGAGGGTGGCGGGAAAAGCCTCCTCAGTGCTTTCAAAAGTTAGGTCGTTTGATACAATAAGAGACCAATGAAGAATAAGCAAGTGTAATAAGGCAGCGAAAGCTACTTACATATCTCTGAACTTTTCATTCAAAACAACAGATCAATGTTCGAAAAAGGGAGTCAAAAGTCAAGATGGAGCAATACATTTACTGTCAGATACAAGCTGTGGCACTAGACTGCAAGAGTCAAAGGTAAACACGTTCTATATGTTGTATGGCAATATAGTTGATAGTAATGCTGTAGTTGTGTTGATATTGTTAGAAATATATTAACATGTTGTAAGAGACTAATATTTCGTCGTAACAAAAAGTATAGATACACTTGTCACAATCTAGTCTTAATGTGATGTTATGGTTGATCGACGTGCACCTTGTACGCGCCCATGGTAATTAAGATGTGCCTTATAGGATAACCTAATGACCAATAGCTAATTAGATGTATTATATCTCTTCGCAGTAATGTTAGAAACCTTACGGTCAACCTTTTGAATTCAGTTCCATACAGATATTTGTTGAGTGTAAATGTTCCCCTGTTTGTTCTATAATAAACTTCATTTTAGTCCGAAGTTACTTGGTCAGTCCTTATACAGATAATCTAAAAGATATATCCACGAATCTGGTTGCCTGGTTGTGAACATTCAGTCACATAAAATCCGTCTTAAGTACAGGTTTTACAAGTTTAGATCCTGTCCCAGTGATTTTATGATTAGCTGCTCAGCATTTGCTAGAGAGCGAGGACACATACTCTTCAGAGCTGTTTGCAATTGGACATTTGTCTCAGTTTAAAATTCACCTTGTGGTTTCTATTGCAATTGTCTAAAAATTGAGGTGATGCGTTTCGTCATTTTGCTATCCCTTTGGGACCTTATTAGTTATGCAATGTTTGATGTGGCCCCTGTTCTACGGTTTACACTGACAGTGGTTGTCTGTAAATTGAATAACAAAGGTATTACAAAAAGGGCCCTGCTGACTTTTAATCAAAGTCATGAACAGCTTCACAAGCCGTGCACAAATGAAAAATGACTCATTGCTGAATAAAGCTGCTGCAGCAAATAATGTGAAGTTATCATCAAGTTTAATAGGTCAGTGTCTTGGCCGTGTTTACCTTATCCGCCTCCAGCTTTACCAGATACACAGCTGTGTTTGTTTTTATACATGAAATCCGATCAGGTTTTAGCTTAGACTATCACGACATATGTGGATATAAACATGCAAGGCCTGGTCAGATGGTGTTATCATCGGCATGAGAGACATCATGTTTTGCATGTGATAATTATCTCTCAGTAAAGAATTCAATTGAAAGATGAATGTATGTAGGCTGTATAAAACGCGGATCATTTTCTTGAGTGATTTGCTATTATTTTGATATTTTCACTCATTTTATTGTTATATTCACTCATTTTATCG